>JALLBA010000246.1:0-22976 GCA_036939675.1 Cyclostephanos invisitatus | reverse complement strand
ATTTTGGCTGAACTACTCTAGGAGCTCCTACGTTTTGGCTAAACCCCTTAGATGTGGGTTTTATGCACCGTTATGGTTCACTCATCCGCAGATGCCCTCGCTCGCGTCTGGCCCTCACCACAACGTTGCGGCCTCCATCCCCGGCCTCCAGTCTGTCCGTCCGTTTCCCCCCTCGTTTCGTGTCCTCGGGACGAAGAACAAAGTAGTGCGCCATGTCGTCCTTCCCACCCGCCGCGATCGCGACGACGGCGCGACGAATGCGCCACCCCCTCCTACTACCACTAGCACCGCGCATAGTAGGAGCGGCGTCGTCCCACGCCTTCCGATGTCGTCGTCGTCGTCGTTGTCGTGGTCATTTTCATTCCTACAACGCTCCCCGTCCCATCGGCTTCGACGACGATGATTACTGCGATAATCGCGATCGCGATGGGACATGCCCCCCCGTACGATCCATCATCCCACGTCCCATCCCCCGAATCGTCGTCGCCATGAGCGGCGGGGTGGATTCGTCCGTGGCGGCATACCTCCTGAAAGAGGTTCGATGCGACGATCGTCGCTCCGGTACTTGTACTACGAGGCGGGATCGACGTACGCGGCAACGCGATGGTCGCATCGACCACGACGATGACGACATCGAAAACGACGACGGTATCCGCTACGACAACGAAGGGGATGGGAATGGCGACGCGATCGTGGAAGTTCTGGGCCTGCACATGAGCAATTGGAACGCCATGGACGAGGATGCCGATGAATATGACGAACACATTGATGACCGAGACGATCATCGGAGACGCGGTGGTCGATGTTCGATTGTCGACGATGCGAATGATAATACGACCCGAAGTATTCCCGATCGTCGTCGTCGTCATGCCGATCGAGAATCGACGCCATCGCCGTCGTCGTCGTCGTCGTCGTCGTCGTCGTCACATCGCGCCGGTGGCGAAGGTATCAGCGGGAGGAGTCGATATGGTAGGACCAACAATTATTGCACATCGTCCGAACGCGAGTACGACGATGCGAGGTCCGTCGCGAATCGCTTATCCATACCACTGCATCGTGTTTCATTCGCATCCGAATATTGGACGACGGTGTTCGAGCCGTTCGTCCGCGGTCTCGATCCCGCCGCGTCGTCGTCTTCGTCGTCGAACGATCGGGGGAATGCGACCGCACGGGGGGACGAGAGGGAGGGCATGGCGGTGGACATTGACGACAACTCGCGTCGTCATCGTGCGTCGGTCATCAATACGCCGAATCCAGATCACGGATGCAATACGCACATCAAATTCGGTACGATGATGGAATACGCCCGTGGTCGGTTGCGTGCCGATTACGTCGCGACCGGACATTACGCGAGATTGTGGCATCGCGATCATTACGCGACATTGCTAGCATCCCTCGGCAAGGATGGCGACGTCCGCGTCGACGAAATTGACGACGTTCACAGCAAAAATTGCGATTTCTATCGCTGGATGGACGAGACGTCGCGCGACGTGGGCGAATGCGTATTGGAATCGATATCGGGATTGCCCGAGGAGGAATGGATACTCGATCCGAACGACATCGATAATGACGATTGCAGGCACTCGCCGATGTTGATCGCGGGAGCGGACACGAGGAAGGATCAATCGTACTTCTTATCCGGTGTGAGATGGGATGCATTTCGCAACGTCATCTTCCCGCTGGGTCATTTGGCGAAGAGGAACGACGACGACGGGGGGGGATGCGTCGAGGACGGTGATGACGTCGTCGATCGCGTTCGGCATCGGCATGCAACTCCGTCCGTGAGGGACATCGCGCGCGACGCAGACATCCCCACGGCGAACAAGCGCGATAGCATGGGCATATGCTTCATCGGGGAACGAAACTTCGGCAAATTCGTGTCCCAATACCTTCCCCATTCCGCGGGGCCGTCGTGCGGCGCGTCGATGTACGCGACGTCGACGACGCGACGCGGAGGGAACTTCATCGACGTCGATACCGGCGAAGTCGTCGGCACGCACGCGGGACGCGCGATGCATTACACGTTGGGTCAGGGCGCCAGGGTATCCGGCGTATCGTCGAGGTACTTCGTTTGCGGGAGGGGAGGGGGGTCCGACGGTCGAGACGGCACAGGTGGCAACGCGGACTTGTACGTTTGCAATAGCACACACCACCCGGCATTGTACGCGGACGAGCTGTACGTCGAATACGATTCCTTCAATTGGATCGGGTTTGGAGGGAAACGAGATGTCGGTCTTGATCATGACCTCGCGCCGGGCATCCCCCGTCCGCTTCGGGAGGGTCATTCCATACAGGTTTTGGCTAGGACCAGACATCTCCAGCCCCTGGCGCCGTGCACCGTCACGTGGGAACGGATTCCGACGTTCGAAGTCACGAAGAGCGACAGTGTTGGTGGGAGAGGTCGGATCGTGGTACGTTTCGCCAATCCGATCAGGGCGATTACGCCCGGTCAGATAGTCGCCCTGTACGCCGGACGGGACGGATTGATCTGCCTCGGGGGCGGCCCTATAGGGGGTAGGGGCGCAACGCACTTCGATCGTGGCATAAGCGTATCGCTTTCCGATTTGCATCCGTCCGGTCATAATGATTTGTCGCTGTCGCACTTTAAGAAGATGATATGACCATAACGATGATTTTTACGGCGCTGATTTAGGTTGTTGTGATTAACAATGGTTTATTCCACCGTCATCGGGCCTCCATCGAAGCTTTGCTCGAGGCGACGCATATCCTTCCAATTCGCTTTATCTTCTGCCCCTGTCGATGAAATTCCCCGCTACTCTCGGCCTCAAGAGGCCCCGGTAATGACAATTAAAACATCTCTCCCGCTCTACGTTCCCAACCCTCTTCCCCATTCTTTTCGCTCCAAACGACAAGTCTCGTCGCCACATCATGTTAGAAAGGAATTTCGGATTCCCCGCCATTGTTGTATCATGAGAACTACAGAGAACAATGGATGCCAATTGTAGTTTTGATATTAATTTTTAGTGTTGGTATTCGATATGGTTGATGTGCTCTTTCGGTTGTGTATCATTTTCTAGAGATATTCGCATGCTCTTTACCACCATAATATCGTCATTCCAACATGTAGACCCTAACATGACCAGAATCATTACCACTGTCATCATTCCAGGGAGAGCCGATCGCCACCATGTTGCCATCCACCGACAGGGACACTGAAGTTCCTGAAATATCACCAGCCGCCACCCCATCAATGAAATCACCAATCTGGATCCAATTTGAATCGGAATTCGTCCATTCCATAGACACTCACACGGCCCGAATTCTCACCAGTCTTTCCCTCAGCATAGTCGGCGCCCACCGCGAGGGTTTTGCCATCGTCAGGTAGGGAAACGGAATTGTTGTTTGCATCACCGACAATGTCTTGGCCAATCGGATTCCAAGCATGAGCGTCGTCGATATCCTCTCGGCTCGCCAGGGAGAAGACTTTCACGTATCCTCCTGATCCCCGCGACCCGATCGCGAGAGTATTGCCATCGGGTGAGAGATATATGGAACTCCCGAAATAATCACCTTGGTTGTCGCCGTGCATGCTCTGGCCAAGTCGTTCCCAGCTCGAAGCTTTACCATCGATTCGATGGACCGTCACTTGACCCGAACCAAAACCATTATTATCATTCCGTGGCGCCCCGATGGCGACGATCGATCCATCTGCCGACAGTGACCCCACTCCATTAATTCCATCGTTCGAATCGGCGCCGACCGCAATAGTCTTGCCATCGCCGGAGATGGAAACAGAATAACCAAACGCATCGCCATTCGCTTCACCGATGATGTCTTGGCCGATCTGCGTCCAATCGTCCATGCCGAGATCGCTGTTGCCCTCCAGGGAGAAGACCCTTATATCCCGGACGATCATCATTTGCAAGCCACCCAAGAGAGCCACAGATGATTGTCATGTCATTGGGAGTTATATCCACGGAATCTCCGAAAGTATCCTCGATGGCATCGCCGTAAATGGTCTCGCCAAGCTGCACCCTGTTTCCGCCATCGTCATCGGTGCGGTAGACTTTGACATATCCCGCACCATTGTTATTGTACGGAGAACCGATCGCCCGATGCTACCATAGGCGGAGAGAGCCACTGAGCTTCCCAAGTCATCCATGGCACCATCACCGACGATTGTCGCACCCTGTTGCCTCCAACCTCGGCAATAAGCCGGCCTCGGCGGGGCGGAGGGAAAATATGCTGAAAAAAGGAGAAATGAGCGAGACAAATATGAGACAAATCGAGATTCGTGTACACTCACCGTCGTCGCCGTTGTAGACGTGATGCCTCTTGTGGTGGTGGCAGTGGTGGACGTGCTTGTGGTGGTAATGGCTGCGCCTGTGGCGGTGGTGGCAGTGGCGGTGGTGGCAGCGGCGGCAGTTCCGGTCGAGGTGGGATAGCTGCTGGCGGCGACGGCGCCGATCGTGATGGCAGGACCAGATGTGCTGCCCGTGCCGGTCGATGCGCTCATCGGGACCGTGCCGACGGGGGAAGTCTTCATCGTGTCGGCGCCGGCGGCGCTTATCGCGATGGCAGTATCGGACGTGCCCGGGACGGGATCGCCTCGATGCTCGGACCGACCAACATGACCGCCAACGCGAGGATTATGCCGACTTCCACCAATGATATCAACGCGAGCCCGATGATACCGAACTTCCCGCACCTGACCGACCATCCGGGCGGCGCGTCATCCCCCTCCTCGTCGTCGTCCTCTCGAGCGAGGACGGGAGGGGGAGATCGCGTCGTGGTGGTAATCGGCAATACCTCGCAGACTGGCATGCCACCGAGGACCGTCGCCCTCGCGAACGGGACCGTTCGAGCGGCGGAGGGATCGGCATCGCTTCCCACAAAGGCGGTGGCGACGGAGGGCGGGGCGTCGACGTCCATCGGCGGCGGCGATGGGGCGTATTATTTTGGGGGGTCTTTTTTGGGGAGCAAGCGCGCTAATTCCTCTCTCTAGAGATACAACAATACTCTCTGTTGATAGTTAGTTAGGCTTCGCATTTCTCATCTCCCACAAGAGAAGTAATAATACACAATAAAAAGCAGGGCGCACTCTTGCGCCCTCACTAAATGAAAACCACAGCACACAACCATGAACAAGTTTTGCCAAAGCTGCGGCGTGCCAATGAAGAAGGACGCCCAGAACGGTGGGACGAATGCCGATGGAAGCAAGAGCGAAGAATATTGCAGCCTTTGCTTCGTGGACGGGGCCTTCACCTCGCCCGTCGAAATCGACACGCCTCGAAAGATGCAAGATTTCTGCATCGAAAGGATGAAGGAAAATGGCATGAACGGATTACTGGCATGGATATTAACGAGGGGCATTCCAAGACTCAAGCGTTGGCAGGGGGACAAATAATGACTAGTCCCCCCCCCCCCCGGGGGACAAATAATGATTAGTCCACAAATAATGACTAGTCCCCCCCACTCCCCGTATCGCCTTTCATCATATCATCATGCCGTGCAAAAAATGGTCAGACCTGCGTCTCGGAAGCCGAGCTTAATAATTGAGATTTCTATAAGTATCAATTGAGATAAAGGCTTCCAAACAAATAAGAGTAACTGCTATGACTTATTTTACACGACCACCACAGTAGACTTGTCTACCAATCCCTTCGTGTTGCATTTTCTGGCAAGTTGCTTTGCACCCATCTTCGCCGTATCAAACTATCCGAATGAAGAGCGATCCCCACCCCACCCCCTCCCCTCCTTTTGATGTGTTCGAATATATCTTTCATAAATTATTGCTTCTTGAACATCTGCATCCATCTTCAATTTTGTTTTTGTCAAATGATGAGTGGCACATAAATCGTACACCTGCCATGTGAGCGAGTGTAGGTAATAGCGAATCATCGACGGCATGATTGAGGCGTAGATAAGTGTCCGCCACCCCCCGCGTGAAAGGCCTGGTAATAACAATGAAAACATCCCTCCTGATTCTCCCCGACCCTGTGCCCCAATTTTGCTCTCCAAACGACAAAGTCTCATCGCAACGTATGTTCGAAGGGGAGTTCGGATTCCCCGATAAATCATGTCAATTGTAGTTTTGATATTCGGGATCGCGGAATAATCTTCATATGAAGAAAACAAACAAACAAAGCGAATCGGGTAAATATGGATAGGATGCGTGTACCACAATGAGCGAAAGTGAAAACAAGCGCGAGAGAAAGACTTTCGCATTAATGAAATACAACAAACAAACAAACAAACAAACAAACAAACAAACAAACAAACAAACAAACAAACAACGCAATCATACACTGCGATGACATTAAAATCTCTCGCATGATTTTCACTCGCCTGCTCAAATGCTCCGCCTGTACCAATACCGTATCCAAATTCGTGTCGGCCAATCTCAATTGGAATTCGATCTCCTCGTCGTCCGTGAGCGTCGCGTGTTTTCTATATTCCGCCCTGGTTTTCCGTATGACGTAATTCTGTCGATTGGGAGTCGGCATGCGCTGTCCCCCGCGGAGTAGTTGACGGTAGAGCGATAGTGCGCGCTGTCTCGACGTCGTCGTCGTCGTCGTGGAGTCGACGACGGAGGCGGATGGGGGGGGACTGGACGATGGGGACGACAACGACGACGGCGGCGGCGGCGACGTCTTACATATGTCGTCGACGTTGGAGGTGGAGAATGTGGACGAGGAGATCATCGATCTAGCTGCATGTCGTCGATGGTGAGATGATAATAACGAGCGACGGCATGCAATGGCGGCGGTCGACGAGGACGGGACGAGGGCGGCGAACATGATTGCGAAGAGGACGAATGAGAGGAGACAGCCGACGTATGTAAGTACGATGCGTATTTGACGAAGAGGTAATAGGTAAAGGTCCGCCTGTCCGCCCCAAAAATACGTTCAGTGATAATGGCGCATGCCGCGGCACATCGACGACATAGAAGGCGACACCCTGACCCTCTAGCTAGAGCAGAGCGTTCATCCCCCGCCCCACCCCACCCCTCGATCTCCTCAACCTCCTCCGCCCCGTCGACGCATCTTCACGGTCGATTCAAATTAATCCGTGGGAAGGAACATGACGTCGACCAACCCCCCAATGACACTCTGCCCGCCGGTGGGCGACGATCCCGTCCCCTCATCATCCTCTTCATCCTACACACCCGAGGATGAAGACGACGACGACGATCTCGGTCCGTACTACTCCCAGGGTCTGAACACCCACCGAGTACCGATGTCTCTCTACCGTGCCAATCGCACGCGATTGATCGAAATGATGAAGACTAAAATCGGCGCAATGACGCGTGGGATCGTATTCCTCGAGGGCGGCAAACAAACGACACGGTACGATACCGATCACGAACCCGTCTTTCGACAGGAATCGTACTTTCATTATTTATTCGGAAATTCGCAATATTCCGATTGTTACGGCTGTATCATATTGCCCGAGGGTAGGACTGTATTGTTCGTGCCGACGTGGGACATCGAGGTGGCTACGGTATGCGGTCCGAGTCCGGACTTCGAGCATGTCAAGTTTGAATTGGGAGTGGACGACGTCGTGGGGGTGGAGGACGTGGACGAGTACGTCACGGGGGAGATGATGCGAATGAACGATATTACCGCCGATGCGTACGATGATGCCGATCCTCCCAAACTCTACCTGCTCAGGGGGATCAATACTGATTCCGGAAATTACGCAACGCCGGCGCACTTCGTCGGCATTGAAAAATACGACGACGTTAGGGACGACACGACGCTGTTCGATATCTTGGTCGAATGTCGCGTCACCAAGGTACGAAAATGCGTTGTATACCCGCTTGGATGCACATCGTCATCTTTCGTGGATTGATTTTCGTGACTACCCCCCTTCACGAAATATCTGAATCATCGCCGACCAACGAAATCCCATTCGCCTGTAATGTATTCCTCTCTCCATCCTTGTTGAACATTTTGGGGTGGGTGGGTGGGGGTGGGGGGTAAACAGTCGCATGCGGAAATCGATTTGATGCGATACACGAACTGGATGTCCTCCATGGCACACGTGGAGGTGATGAAATCGATCAAGGTCGGGATGATGGAATACCAGCTCGAATCCCTCTTCCAGCATCACACGTACACGCACGGCGGATGTCGTCACATGTCCTACACGTGCATATGCGCATGCGGTCCGAATGCCAGGATCCTGCATTACGGACACGCCGGGAGGCCGAATTCCGGCAGGTCGTTATCGTCGTACGATATGGCATTGCTGGACATGGGTGCCGAATATCACTGTTACGCTAGCGACATCACTTGCAGTTATCCCGTTTGCGGTACCTTCACGCCTGATCAAAGATCGATATACGAGTCGGTATTGGCGGCGCAGGTAAGCGTGATATGTCGGTTGCGTCCCGGCGTGTCGTGGGTGGACATGCACCGGATCGCCGAAAGCGAGATCCTCGGGGGATTGATGCGCTGCGGCGTCCTTCGCGTGCCGCCCGACGACCATACCACGATCGTCGACGACGATCGCGATGCGATAATAATACGGAAAATGATCGACTGCGACCTGGGCGCCGTCTTCATGCCCCACGGTCTCGGTCATCTCATAGGGATCGATACCCACGACGTCGGGGGGTACGCTCCAGGCACGCCCGTGCGATCCGATCGACCGGGACTCAAGAAGCTACGAACGGCGAGGGTATTGGGAACGGGCATGGTCATCACCGTCGAGCCGGGGTGTTACTTCATCGATCCGCTGTTGGACATGGCATTGAACGACGAGAGACAGCGCGAATTCATCAATGTCGACAGGCTCAACGAATTCCGCGGCTTCGGCGGCATTAGGTTGGAGGACAACGTTTGGATCACCGAGGACGGGTGCGAGAATTTAACCCAATGTCCACGGGCGGTGGAGGAGGTATTGGACGTCATGAATGGAGGGGTTTGGCCGCGTGAGTTTCAAACGGCGGCAGTCGACGCATTCTCCTAGAACGGTCTGCTGCCGATTTAGTGTGTTCATTATGTGTCCACACGCATGCACAAAAATGTACACTCATCATTCATCATCGTGCCACAATATTGTTATTCCAGCCACAAAGGACATCATGCCGGGAATGAAAAGGGCCTGGTCCGTCTGCAGGGGTGGGAAGATGAAAATGCTCGCGCTGCCTACATACTCGGAATGTAAATAGGGAGGAGCACGGACGAGATATGTAACCGGCCGTAATAATTGTGTAAAATATCATTAATTCGAAACGCAAAACAACAAGCAACTGTACACTTTCCCCCCCCATCATGAATTCGAAACGTAAAACAACAAACAACTGTACACTTTCCCCTCCTTCGGCGGACATCGTGGTAAGGTCGCCCCGCTTCAAGTTTGGACCTTCTCCACCAATATGATCGCCCTACATTTTTTGGAACCGACGTCTATGGTCTTAACCGCATCGTACAATCTCCTAGCGGGGGCGAAATACACGCCATTGTACCTGTGATTGGTATCGAATATCGCCACATACGGATAATCGTCGTATTCCCTCCCATTCCCCCCTCGAATATCGTCATCTTCCCCATCGATGATTCCCAATATCGGCGAGAAGTGTCCACCGAACAACGATATGAGTAGACGGAACGGGAGGTATCGTCCCAATTTGCCCTCGAAGCCCATGAGGGCCGATCGAAGGAAATTACACGCGACCCTGACATTTTTATTCGCCAATCCATTCCTTAACGTACTCACGAACTCGTCGTATCCGACGCCATCGTTTTCATCATCGCCCGGACGGACAATTTTGTTCGATAATGTAATCTCGCCGTTGGAAGAATCCTCCGCGATGCGAACTATCCCCTCGCACCACGTTTCCGGCTTGGATTCCCCGTTGGATTGGGGCGGCAAATCCCCGTGGTCCAATCCGAGGCTGCGCAATACGCATCGATGAGTCGCGCTTCCGCAGTATCCCTCCCGTACCTGATATTCCAATAATGGTTCGTGTCGCGCGGTGGAAGTGGTAGCAGTAGAAGTAGTCATGGGGGTAGTCGTCGTCGTCGTCGTCGTCGTCGATCCCCCCCCAGCCCGTTCGTGGTCATTCGCGTCAATTAGTATGCGATAATACGCTCGTCCCGAACTAGTCTTCCACAGTTTGGACAATAGGTACGGATCCTGATAACATCCCATCTTCGATAACGGCGTGCACGTCGCGTCGCGCACGACGCGATACAGATCCCCGACGATTGTACGAAAGGATCTGTCCGTCAGTAGCTTGTACGTCACGAACGCCGGCGCCAATACTGAGACGACGACGTGGAGGAGGAATAATTTGGCAATGTTGGTGGGGGCGTGCGGGGGCGGATCGACGTCGAGCTGCCGTCCCCCGATGGCGACATCATCGTCGTCGTCTTGGTCGTCGTCCTTCCCCCCTCGTCCGTCGGCCATCTCTTCTTTTCTATGGGGGCGAGGGCGATGAATGAACGACCTGGATCAATATTGGCGGGAACATTCAGAAAAATGTCACGTGCTTCACATACTAGGTAGTACATTTTGAATTGTTCCCTTGTTCGTCTCAGTGAAGCCCAGAGACCGCTTCGTCGACATCAGAGGGGGAGAAAAGAGGCCAGACTCGGGCGGGGGGGGGGGGGGTCAACTTGACACTTGATTACTCGGAGGGTGAAATTCGCGGGCGGTGACATTTCTGACTGATATCACTCGGTGACGGCATCCCCCCTTATTATTTGCGTCCAATCGGCCGGGAGGGACATACATCATAATATCGGGGGGGGAGGACGGAAGGAGGTGTGCGATCCGACCGACAAATCTGCCTCCTTGGGGGCGGACGATTGATGCGAATCATCCTCCGGGGGTGTGTGAATATACATACGAGAGAGAGAGAGAGAGAGAATACGCATAGAGAGAGGTTGTTGGAATATTACCATGGAGGGCGGTGACTCCGTTTGATGGGGTATCGTGGCGAAGAGTGAGGGTACTCTTTTGAATTTTGTCGCAGTTCCAGAGTGGCACGAAACGACGACAACGACGACAACAACGACAACAACTACTACTACGGGGACAATCCCCCAAGCATCTCGCTTTCTACGTAGGTAACGCATCCTCCCCTCGAGTATTTCACACTCGCTGGGAAAGTCCTTTTGATTTTATTCCCCGACGTCATTACACGGGTGGATCATGACGGGACAGGAGGACGAGGAGGATGTGGATGATGAGGGCAAGGAGGAGGAGGAGGAGGAGGAGGAGGAGGAGAGCGATGAAAACGACGACGACGAAAGTGACGAGGACGAGGACGAGGACGAGGACGACGACGACGACGACGATGATGACGATGACGACGACCAGGAGGACGAGCGTTGGTCGATCCGCGTCCGACTGCTGAGCGCGGTCGACCTGCCGCCATCGCTGAGTCCGTCCGTGCCGCTGTGTCCATATTTCTCATTCGGCCTCGTGGAGGACGTCGATGCCGCCCTCGGCGTCGGCGACGATAAGAACGACGATGACGACGTCGATGACGTACGCGCACGATCGTCCCTTTCGTCCGCCTCCACCTCCGGCGCCGGCGGCGGCGGCGGCGGCGGCGTGAAAAAGGGCAACGCCACGTCGCGACTGTTATCGTCGCTCCCGCCCGATTGCATACGATCGTCCACCTCGAGGGTCATGCCCCATCGCGCGCGCGGACGCGGCAACGGCGCCGAGTGGGACGAGGAATATCGCTGGGACATGAGGGCGGGATGCAGTCCCATGGAGGGATGCCTTTTGGTGCAACTGAACGCGAGGCTCGGTCCGCAATCCCCGTTATTCGGCGGTCAACGACGACGGGGGAAGATGGGCGGGAGGGGCCGGAGCGAGGGGAACGCGGCGGTCGTCGGGGCGGATGCAGGCTCGTTGACGTCCGCGCTCGGTTGGGGGGGGGGCATCGGCGGGGGGACGTCGGGAGGATCGGAATCGGGGGCGGAAACGGCGGGGGGACTCGGATTGCGCGGACTATGGCGCAAGGGTCGAGAGCAGCTGGAGGAGCAAGCCGCACGTCGACGGGTGATCGGAAGTTCGACGAGTGCCCCACCCGGGGGCGGTCCCGGACCGCGGGAGCAGAGCGCCGCCGCCGTGGCGCAATACCTCATGGGGGGTGGAGGGGGGGGACAGGATGACGACGACGCCCGGACGACGACGGCAACTACGACGTCGTTGGAGTCGAGTCAACACTCTAGCGCGGCGGGGGGGGGAGGGGGGGGCGGGGGGATAATGAATCAGCAGGACCTGGTCGATTATCATCGTCGGTACAATGAGAGCATTGGCAAGATCGGCGGTGTCAGCGGTGACGTCGCGATGGGAGGAGGGGACTTCGGCGGCGGCGGGGGCGGCGGAGGGAGCGTAATTCGAACAGTAAGATCGGAGGGTGATGCCAACGACGCCGCCGGGGGCGACGTCAACGGACAAGATGACTATGCCGCCGGGGGTGTGTGCCTTGGCACACTCACCATCCCTCTTTCCCGACTTCCGTTGGAGGAGGCTTTCATGGGTAAGGATGCCGCAGTCGTCGAGCAGTGGTATCAGCTCGACGATCCGGGCCGGGAATCGACGGAGGCCGAAGACCAGAACGATGATGATGACGATGACGAGGAACCAACGTTGTTAAAAGGCCCGCGTAGATGTCCCTCCGTGCTGCTTGAGATCACATTCGCAAGCTCGGATCATTTGGACTATGTAGAGGATAAAGAAATCATGAAGTGTCGTGATAACGACGCCGCCGATGACGACAACACGTTAGATCTGGGGCACTCGCGGAAGGAATCCGTGGCACAGCCTCCCTCCACTCCCGTCCAATCATCCCAGCAACGTATCCTCGAACCGAAGGACGTCGCCAAGAGCAAGAAGAAGGAAGAACCGGAATTGGAACCGGGCATCGTCGACTACGTTTGCATACTCGGCGCCCGTGACATCGGAAATCAACGACGAGATGACGGCTCGAAGGGATGGGTCCAAAGCACACCAGAATGCTGCGTCCTTGAGCGTTATCCCCCCACCGACGATTTTCACGTTAATTTCGGACGTAATGTTGGATTAGTACCGCAAATCGAATGGTTCACCTTCCCCGAGGGGTGTAAGCTTTGGAGGGGACTCGAGGCGCCGACTCCCACCGAGCTTATGGGAGGTGGCGTTTCGATCGCGTCGTCAACAACGAATGCTGTGGCCAATGGCGATCACCTACCGACCAAATTTGACACCGCTCTCGGAACGACGTGTTCCTTTTCGTGGTTCGTGCTGTCTTCCAATTCGGACGTGTACGGCTCGCGACTGGTTAAGACGTATGGCGTTGTGATCCGATTTTACGTGCCGGCACCGAAAGGGATCGACCCAACCCAGGATGATTTCGCATCGTTGGGGGCCAATAATGGCGGTGGTGCCAATCGGAGGGATAAAATTGGCAACAAGAAGAGGTTGTGGATCCCCATAGGTATATGTTTTACAACGACGCTGCCCATCGTGGGCGTAGTTGAGGAGATATTGTTGCGGATGTGCAACGCCATGGTATCCCAGTTCGCTATGATGGATGATGGTGGATCGCTAACCACAGCTGTGATGACCAAGAGTAGCACGTCAAACGATTCCTCAACTCGTATTTTGTCGTCTATTACATCGGAGCTACACACAATGCTACAGAAGGACCTCTACCATCTCATCGTCAACTTCTCTAAACCCATGGATGGCATAGTGCATTGCTCGATACCGTTCCTCGATGGGGAAAGGCTTCATGTCACAACCACCCCACCCAATGGATTGCCGCCCCTGCCTCACGGAGCTGCCGTATCGGCCACGTGCCGCCTCCTCGGTGCCGAGGGATTGACACTCCTTTTGGCGGCGGCGCTAACGGAATGTCGCATATTGATCCATTCGACGAACGTGGCACACGTGGCCATGGTCGCCGAGGTTATCACCGCGCTCATATTCCCCTTCACGTGGCAGCTACCGTACATTCCAGTGCTTCCAAAGGACATGTTGGAGATATTGGACGCGCCGTTGCCATTCTTCGTCGGTGTCCCCACTGTAAGTTTGGACCATGTAGACAAGAATATCTTGAGCGAAGTGGTTGTGGTGGATTTGGATAATATTGCCTCATTTACCGAGTATGATGCAAGGTAAGCAACAACAATGATCCACTGTGCTCACTCCTAATATCAAAGTTTTCATGCATTACTCGACCTCTAAGCTCACGATGCCCTCCATATTGCAACCAGGAGAGTCCGGAAGGTACCCCCTGCTCTCCCCGCATCTGTATCAATGAATATTTCAAAAGCCGTTAAAGTGCTTTTAAAGGAAGAAGACGAACTAGAACAATACATGAATACGGCATTTTTCCCCGGATTGCGTCGATCCCCACGTCTAGAGAATGAAGACTTACCGGAACGAATGTTCCGCATCAATGTTGCGCTACAAATATGCAGCCTCATCCGTGGATATCAAGAATGCCTCTTTTTTGTGTCAGCATTGCAGCCTGTCTTTAACCGTGATAGGTTCTTGCGACAGGCACCGGCACTTTATGAGGATAAGAGACCCTCCTCGCTTGTAAACAGCAACTTTGTGGACAGGACACAAAAGATTCTATCTCCCAGATCAAAGCGTTTCTTGTCTGTTTTGGTGAACTCTCAACATTTCCACCAACTCCTTGAACGTCTCAGTAGTGAGGAGAGCGCATTTTTCCACGAGGTGATGGAGGCGATCGAGGGAGATGAAGGCTCGACACCAGGATTGAAGAACAATTTGACGACAACTTTTGGATCGACCGCTTGTGAGGAGGCAGCGCAGAAACTGTTTGAATCGTTAGAAAAGATCGAGCAACAGATTCCAACGTATGTGATTAATCGTCCGGGAAAGCCGAGGAGGGATCCAGGGGCCCTATGGACTTGGGACGACAGCGATGAGGACTTTAAAATTGATCCCTACGTGGAGAGCAGTGACCCGTTCTGGCTCCTTCCAGAGGAAAAGGCGACTTCGATTCCGTTTACTCATACCATTCTGCAACCTATAGTGGTGGGCAGCACCAACGATCCCGCATCATCATCAGGAGAGGCCGGGGTTCATACTTTGTCATTGGAATATTTGGTAGAACTTGAAAAGAATCCCTGGAGGTATCGCAAAATGATTGATATTCCCGTGACTGGTCTCGAGGAGGCGGGTGGTGATGATAAGCAAGACGATCCTCAATCGTCTGGACTTAAAGTTCTTCCTCGTGTAAAGTTGTGCGAGGCTATTGGTGACAATAATTTCCTTGCATGGAAAATCGCAAATGACCACAAGGAGGAGGAAGACGAGCTGAATATCAAAACTCCAACCAGTAAGCAGCCTGAAAATGACGGATTCGACCTCTCGGGTATTTTGTTGAATATTCCTGAGCTTCCACTTGAGAAGAATCGTTCTGGAGGGTTCGAAAGTACACAACCACGTGTTGAATCAAGAGATCGAGAAAGAGTTCGACATTGTCTAGAAAAAATAGTATACTCAGGGGAAGAGTCCATTAGCGATGATTTGATAGCAGACGCTGAGCTAGCGCTTCGCAACCCATCTGCCCAACGTTATTTGTTTTCTGTTCTTACATCTTCTGTTCAACGAAGAAAGCGATCACAGGAAGAAACCAAACACCGCGTTACTACTCAACAGAGTGTTACTCGTCTCGAGCCAAACGCGTTCGAAGGTATTGTGCGTTTGTGCTATGCAGTGTTAGAGGCGTGTACAGAGGAACAGAATTACGAGTCAGCATATCGACTTTTGACGTGCACAGGTGGATTTTGTACTTCAACGTTAGCCGCAAGTACCCAGCCTGAGCTCAGACTCTCCATCACATCGCCTGAGCAAAAGACCATTTACATGACAGAAAGGATTGCCATACACCCAATATTTGCTGATTTGCGCTTGTGGGAACGAGTGCTGTTGATTCACCAACACGAGCAGCAAAATAGCGTCCATAAAGATGACGCAGCAGGGAATGAAGAAGGCGAGGATTCGACATTAGACGATGTCATCACCGATAATGAGGACATTGCTGACAATGATGCACACAATAGTGTGGTTACCACACTGTATGAAATGGTAGGCTACAATGTGCCCGCAGAGGAGGTTTCACGATTCGCAACACGGATAAGCGAGGAAAAAGGGTGGTTTGCAAATGAAAGAGGACAGGCCTTGCTTGTTCTGGCTCGACGACTCACCGCAAAACGTGACGAGGGGGACGTAGAAAAGAGTAGTGGAGCTGGTGAGTTTACAGCACCATCTTTGATTAGAAAAGATTCAGTTCCAAGCAAAGACTTTGGAGCTGGTGGCATTGTAGATGAATCCATCTTTGAATACGATGAAATAGCGTGGGCGCATCCTGCATCGTGTCTCGTCACCCACGAAAAACAGAGCAGTGCCCGCGCTTTCCTTGGCACTATGCTAGGCGGGCCAACTGAGTCTCCGATTGTCGGGTCCAACAGCTCCCATGGGGTGTACAAAAGCTGCAGTAAGAAAGGAGTTCTCGATGCAAACGCAGGTGACTATACCGGGCGAGTTGCTATTACAGCTCTAGCATCATTTGGAGGCTCAGCCGTTGTAACTGGTGGCATTGACGGGAGCATATTTTTGGCGCATACGATCAACTTGGGGGCAGATACGAGCTCTCGGTCTGTCTATGGTGTTCAACTTCAATGGGGAGACGAGGGCAGAGACTCTTCATCTGGATCAGTTACATGTATTGCAGCATCGAAAGGTTCCGCGCATAAGTTTGGAGGAGGTGCAGATAAATTGGCTTCGAAATCCGAGGAAGATGAAATCATCGCGTCAATGGATGGCTGTCAAGTCATTGCTGGAACTGCTGATGGTACTTTGAGAGCATGGTCATTGAAAGATGTGTACTGTGCGAGCCGCATAATTCACAGGGATAATAGCCTGGGCAATTCGTCGTTACAACTTCCCACTCGGTCCCACCACGGATCTGGTACTACTAGTGTGCGACTTCATGGGGATGATTCTGGCATGCAAGAGGCTTTGGCAGGATTTTCCGTCGGGGGGCACAGAGGGGGGGTGACGTGTATCGATTTGCCCCCCCGTATGTATCGGCCCGACTCTTTGGTGTCTGGGGGAGAGGACGGACTCATTAAGATTTGGTCGCTGAAATCATCACCCATAGACCAGGGGGGAGGGGCACAAAAGAAACCCATGCAATCTCGTTTCGTTCAGAGTCATCAGATGACTTCAATAACAGATTTCGAAGAAGCAGACGCCCAAGGAGTACTCACTGGTCATGAAGGCAAAATCATATGCATTAAAACTGCATGGCATGGCGACAAGCTGCTTTCGGGAGGCGCTGATAAAACAGTGAGACTGTGGGACCTTGTTAGCATGGGAAAACCGCTCACGACTCTTCGAGGGCACCAGGGATGGGTTACCGAAACGCAATTCTGGGGTTCTAACACCATTGTTTCCGCCTCCACAGATCGGTCCATTCATGTATGGGATACCAGAGCCGGTACATCCCCCATATTCGCCTTGAGATATCATCTCTCGCCCGTCTCAGACCTACTTCTCGGAAATCGTTCGGAGCCGTTGCTGGTGAGTGCTGGTGCAGATGGCAGCCTCGCAACATGGGATTTCCGAGTACTATCCGGAACTTCGTCAGAAAGCAAAACAGCTAGCGAGGGAGCACTGTCGTCGAGGACAATGCGTTCACCGATGGCCTCAATGAACCACGCCGATCAGTCGATGTCGTCCATAAATTGCGGATCGGTCAAGCTTGCACGAGCTATTGGCAGGGATGACTTCTCATTTTTCAGCATCAGCGACGATGG
Organism: Cyclostephanos invisitatus; assembly: GCA_036939675.1. Classification (NCBI taxonomy): domain Eukaryota; phylum Bacillariophyta; class Thalassiosirophyceae; order Thalassiosirales; family Thalassiosiraceae; genus Cyclostephanos; species Cyclostephanos invisitatus. The sequence continues at coordinate 5,205 of JALLBA010000246.1, read as the reverse complement.
CGTTGTCAACGAATGGGAGGCATCAAGTGGGTGCAAGATGAGCACGCACGAGTCTGGGCACAGGGATGCGATTTCGGGCTTTTCTTCATTTTCTTCGACCGATGGTCTACGCCAAAACAAGACCAGTGGGACAATTTGCGGGACAATAACCTGTTCCTGGGATGGCACCGTACGTTTAAGGAGACTGGCACGCAAACGGTGATATCGATGACGCCACGAAGTCGGCAGCTACAGTGTACGACTCACTGCCACTACCCTCGATTGTGGACGAGGCAGGGGCATCTACTGCGGAGGAAGGAGGAACTCGTGACGAGAGGGGGGTATCTAAGAGCAGGACACGCGGATTTCGCCGCATTGATCTTTGTTATGACTTAGGCCCAGAACCATGGATTTTTTTCTCATGCGTTTGCGAGGTAGGCTAATTATTACATCGTTAATTCAATTTCATTTGGACGGTACTAATAATGCCCGTAAATCCGGCTGCCTACAGAAAGTAAAACAATTTCTAATTAGGTGACATCAACGGGTCAGAGAGATTATACTGTCACTAGCTATTTTTAGTCTCTATTCGATCTTCTTTTTTTGTACAGGGAACTTGATCTATACCTCTAGATAAACCATTTTGAGAACGATGCTCAGACTCCAAGCGCCATCGCTTTTGGTTCAAGCTCTGGTGGAGATTGCCTCACCACTCTTCGAGATCAAGTCCAACATCTGATTGGCGCTGATGACGCACTGATTCGATCCGTCGAGGGGGCACGAGCCAACCTCGATGATTATGCCCTCGATCTCCGACCTCGACATGCGATGTCCCATGCCGATATTTTGCAAAACGTGCTGTATGCCCCGTGCGGAGACCTCGGACGTGCCGGGATCGACGGAGGAGGCAGCGTGGACGATATCCTTACGAAATCGCCTCGGAAATTCTTGCGAATAACTGCGGAATAGGGTATTGGGAGAGGGAGCATGTTTGTCGTTAGCGACTTAGCGATATCGGTCAAACTAGACGATCCAACCGAGAAAAGTAGACACTGTTGGATGGTATTATCTACTCACTTCATCGCACGATACTCCTCGAGGATGTTGCATAGCTTGTCCACTGATTGGGCGCATGCCATCGAGAGATGACGCTGCGCGACGATGTTACGCGCCGCTGCAGACACGACGGCGCTACGAAGGGGTGGCATTGCGATGGAAATCATTGTTTCGTTTGGTGGTGGATATGGTAGAGATGATACCGTGCGTGCATTGACTCGACGAGAGCGCAATGATGATGATCCGTGTTTTTTACTTCTGGGAAGTCTCTTCGACGTCGTCTGTGTCAACCGGAAAGACACGGAGTGGCGCTTGTTTTTTTTCTCCGTTCGGGAGCGATAGAGCGGCTCGCTCACTCACGAGCCATTCTTATCAAATTCCTACGCATGTAAATTGTCACAACAAAATCATCACTCTCGAGACTGGGGTCTCAAGAATCAAATTCCTTCTCCTACCACCTGGTGTCAGGGACTGATGCAGCGAACTGATGGCAGTGAGAATGCTTGATCTGATTTGTTCTGCGTACGAACAGCGGGGGAGGCGCGGATGTAGAAGAGTTGGAATCCTCGGCGGAAATTGTAGAAGTGGAATGCCATTGATCCCATCGCATACCCCAGAATAATTGCATTGTTAATTGATTGTTGACCCCCAGGGCAAACAATTAATTGATTGGCCATCATCACTTGGGGCAATTAATTGTTATTTGCAATTAATAGCAATCTCTTGGGGCAATTAATTGGTATCTGCAATTAATTGCAATTAATTGTGCCATGCTAACAATTAACGTAAATACCTAGGTAGTTATCACTACTACGAAACCACATCACAGTCACCAATCAATTACCCCTCGAAATCATTCATGAACTCCTCATGCTCCGCACTAGAATTGTGCTGAATAAGACTAGAATCGTGCTGGTACCACCACGTTGTCAACAAACCAGGATGCCCCCCCCCTTATTTCACCCCCCCTAATTAATGCGGTGCGCAGGCTTGATGCCTCACACCCTGGCGCGCGGCATCCTTATTTCACCCCCCCTAATTTTCTCCCCCCCTTGCCGGAATTCAACCAAATCGAGCGTACACCGCTTTGCCAATAATGCGGTGCGCAGGCTTGATGCCTCGCACCCTGGCAGGCAGGCTTCATGCACGCGGCTTGATGCCTCGCACCCAGTGGGGGAAGGGCATGGGTGATGGGCGTACGTACTCCAAAATGGTTGGTTCGGGCCATTTGATGCAAGGTAAATAGTACGTTTGTAGTTTGTACGGGCCATTTGATGTAGGTAAATACGTATGTACATACCAACAGATAATTGCCAGAATATGCACAATTAATTGTCATTTTGCCAGAATAAAACACAATTAATTTTCATTATTATCAGCCAACAATTAATTTTTAATTGCAATTAATTTTATAATTGGTAATTGGCAATGCAATTATTTGGGGGTATGTCCCATTGTGGTTGTGGCTGTAACCAAGATTGCTTCCCTCTTCCAAAAGATTGTTAATGGACATCTGGGCGCACTCTTTACCGTAATCATACCGCCTTACCTGCAAAAGCAGGCCAAGATTATCTACCCAAAAGGCCATATCTACTGATATGTAAATGAGCTAGTAGTGACTTCTACTACTACTACTACTAGAAATTTTCCAGCTCGCCTGGTTCTGCTTTTTTGCTGTTTTCTGTTTTCTGCTTTCTGTTTTCTTCAGGTCCCAGATGCAGCAACCCCTGCATCAGCATCCTGCTGCTGCAATTAATCTGGCTTGGGCTCGGGCAAAACTAAGTGCAAATGATGTCTGTAAAAAGTAAAGTGGACACCTCCCACGGGAGCTCAATGTTGTTTTTGGCATCGCCGAAGCTGAGTGTGTACATCTAACAGCGGCATTCATGACAGACAACGGCAGGCTGGTAGACCTAAGTGCCAGGAGCAAATGGAAGCTTGATTCGGGATCGTAACTTTTCGATCTGGTGCAGGAGGGGTGTACCACATCATCGTTGATAGGCATCGAAGGCGGAGAAGTTTGAAAAAAAGGAACAAACAGGGTCAGTGCTGTAGAATATGTTAGATAGTAATAAACTTGGTAATCCTATTAAAAAGTTGTGTTGTTATTCACCACTCATGACATAGAAATAATGAGGCCGATCAACACAAGCAATCCACGAGAAGGATGATTTCTGCCTACCCTACTTATTCATCATTCCAGCCTTGCATGCAGCCTCAGAATTAAAGCTGCATCGTTGTTCCCATTAGCAGGCATGTGAAAACGCCTAATCAATCCTTCATCTGTATCCTATCGGCCGAATCATCTTTGGCCATGTACCACCTCTCGACGGAATTCGCGTTGTTCAAGGCGGACGTGAGCTCGGCAACAACCTCCTCCTTAACGTCCGACACTATCCCTTTCACAAACGATCGCACAACGCCCCGCCACCCCGACGCGCCCACCGCTGCCTCGTCCGAACGACCGCTGCTCCCGCCGGGCAAGCCCGCAAGTAGACCCATCCCAGTTGGGGCCGGTGTAAAAGCGACCTGGTTTTTATTGCGAGAAAAAATGTGTAAAGATGATATCATCAATACTAGAATATCACGTCACTTGAAGCACGCATTACAGGTTTGCCACACGTTTAAGCTCACCTCGTAGACATCATACCCCTTGTCGATGTAATCCAGGAGGACGTCGTCGGCGGTGCCCAACTCATCGCACAGCCCCCTTTCCAACGCATCCTCTCCGAACCATGTTTCTCCCGTGGCGACATTTTCAATGTCCAGCTGTGGACGTTGACTCTTGACAAAACCCTTGAATAGGTTGAATATCTCGGTGATATCCTCGGTCGACTTCTTGATATCCTCCTTCGTCACCTTCTTCGTCGGGGTTACCGTCCTCTTGAATTTACCCGCCGTGATGGTTTGAAATTCGATCCCCTCGCGCTGTAATCTCTCGTACGCGTTGGGTATCTCGCTTATCACACCGATGCTTCCCAATACAGCGAACGGCGATGCCACGATACGATCGGCCGTGCAGCACATCATGTACCCTCCCGACGCCGCGACCTGCTCGACGCATACAGTGAGCTTCATGCCCTTGGCCTTGAATCGCTGAAGCTGCGCCGCGGCCAGGCCATAACCGGTGACTGTCCCGCCGCCGCTCTGCAGGACGAGGAGGGCCTCGTCTCCGGGCCGTGCAGAACGCAGAATTCCGGTAACCTCCTCCCTAAGCTCGTTGAGCTGCGATGCGGTGACGTCCCCCGGAAAGCGCGTGACATAGAGATTCTTACGGCGATAGCCGTCGACGATGACGCCATCATCCTTTCCGTGGAGGGAGGATAGGACCGACGCCAACGGTCGCTCCCTGAGCGTACGTAAAAGCGTCCCCGCCTCACCCCCGATCGTATTTCCCACTATTGTTGTACGTATGGCATCGGCGCGATCCGGACCGAGGATATCGATTATCGAACGTATGAATTCTAATTCCAACATGAGTATTTCGGTGTTGATCGACTCGACCTCGCGTATCGCGCGCATCAGGTCCGATTTCTTCTCGATCTTCATCGCCCTTCCCCGCCTCTTGTCATTCCCGCCCTGCTTCTCATCCTTCCCCGCGGTCGTCGTCTTCGTCATCTTCGTCCCCGCGGCGTTCATATCATCCCCGACGGCGAAGAAGTCCTTCTGCGCATCGGTCAACGCCGCAGCCGACACCGCCCCGTCGTCGTCGTCGACGATCATCTCCGCGTCGATGATCGCATCCAAGGATCCCGCCTCGATGCCCATCTCGTCCATCTCCATCAGTATCGCAGCGTTCGTTATGGCGCGATTCATCGCGCCGACCTCCCGTATCAACTCGGCGCCGCTCGACAGGAAGTCTCGTTCCAACGTGAGCAACGCCGTGCCCTCGGCGGGGGATAGGCCGGATGCGATCCCCCATCCCCCCCCCCCCTCCGAGGGGAACGACGACGACGATGCGCCCAACGCCCTCGACAGCGCGTCCTCGAATCCCCTCTTCCTCAATTCGCTAGCCGCGATGGCCCGTCCCCTCGTGGCCTCGATCAGGCTGTACCTGTACGAATCGTACTTGGAATTCAAATTCGTCACCTTGAGGTAAGTACGCTTGGGTATGCCGATGTTCAGCTTGGACGTCGGACCGTATATGCCCCCCCCCCCCCCCCCCCCCCC
>JALLBA010000245.1:0-22955 GCA_036939675.1 Cyclostephanos invisitatus | reverse complement strand
CGAATATTAGATCCGAATATTCGATATTATGTATCTGCTGATATTAGCTGCTACAGATCGCCCCAATAGCCCGATAGCCAGATAAATTTTCACTTTTTGTGCGCAAACCGTGCTAAATCGTGGTTCGCGTGCACACAATGAATGTATTATTCCTTGGGAATAAGGGGACAAACAGTCCCCCAAAATTAATACCGCACAGACGTATGTGCAATCTCGCCCGATGTCACCAAATCTCCCCCCGCAACACACGAGAACAACACAAGATGGCGTCGCCCCGCTGCACCCCAGCGGCTTCGCCATCTTTCTCCATGGAATCTTCCATGGCCCCAAATCATGGTGCCAATGCTCCCAATGAGTCTGATGCAGGCACCAGGTGGCGCGGGCTTGTTCTTACCACTTTCTTTCCCCTTGTTTTGGGCGCTCAAAATGACCCATGGCAAATGAGATTATGTGGCCGCTGTTCGTTCGCAAGAAGCAAAAACCAACTGAATGTCGTTTTAGGCGGTCGGGAGGACTTTGGAGAGGAGATGCGACAGAGGTGGAACGTGTGGGGAGAACGTTGCCGCATCATTTTGGCCATCAAGTGAGGCAACAAAAAAATAGAAACTAAAATACATCGTGGCATAAGTGGCCAACAGATGAGCAAAAATACACAACAACCAACCAAAAAAAGTGTCGACATTGAGGAGGATGCATATGAGACAAGACGCAATCGGGGTGGAACGGATGGTGATGTCGTTTCCCCTTTGTTGGGGACAGCAAATCAAGCGGCACAAAAATATCAATGAAAAAACACACTTTGCGGTTGTAGACAGCTGCTTGCCAAAGGCCCCTTTTCCAAACTAGAGATGCAGCACGATGAGTAGGGAGTGCAAATCTAAATCCAAAAAAGAGTCCTAAGACGACTGTAAATCGAAGATGGTAGAGTTTTGTTTAAATGAAAATTATGAGCATTAGAAATGATCTACCTAGGAGACAATCTAGGGTGAAATCGCCCCAGAGATGTCTATAGATCTCCATGGAGATATCTATAGATCTTCTAGGAATTCTGAGGAGGCGGTCTGTCTGATACCAGCCACATATGTGGGAATGCACAGTCCAGTATTGGGACCAGCAGTCCTGCATCGGGATGCTGCGGTGGCGAATTGCCAAGTCAGCATTGTGTAGGTCCTGACTCAGCAGTCTAGCCTTTGATACATGTCTAGCGTCTGGCCTTATGATGGGCATGCCAAAAGTACGTAAATACAGTACATATTTAGTGGCTTACGTCAGAGCAACCTCATCGTTGGGTGTGTAGCCAAGCATTCTGCAGACAGAGGTATGAGAATTCATCCTCACTGAGAAATACTCTTTATCTTTATTGAATTCAGGGTATGTTCCTCCTTACTACAATGTGACCTCCAGGAAATTTCTATGAATCTAATCATGGTGCTAGTAGATTCTAGTACCGAACTTGTTTTGAGAAAATCCTCATTTATCATTCTAAATGTGTATGATGCTTCATGGAGACTACCTACTGACGAGCCAATCGCGAGTCCCATTAAATGGAAGACTCATTGATACACGGGTTGGTCATATGTATCTTGAGATACTAGACTTTTTGCTGATAATGCTTTCATGATTACACAACCTGTTGGTGGTTGTCATTCAATGCTGCTGGGATGTGACCTTAATCCTTTGTTTTTGTGGAGCAAACGAGGTCCGGTTTACTGAAGTAGCTTTGTATGTTGGTATTGACATGGTCATCCTGGCTTGTTTGGCACTGCTTCAATCCTTTCAGTGTGTGGACTTAATCTCAGGCCTAAGCTTAGATGTTGGCATTTTGACCAGACCCCCCAAAAGACAGACATTTGTTGTCGGCACCGACATGTTACCAACATGTCAGTCACATGTCGGCGACATCATGCCAAAACGTGTCGCCACGGGTGCCGACATGACACGACAATTATGTCGGCATGTTCAGCACCATGTCAGCAAATGTTGGCAAAAAAACTACTTTGAAGCCTATTTTTTAGACTAAATCAGCACACAACAATCAAATATTGCGCGTGGCGGCATTTTGGGAGGTGTGTTGAGCGGCCGTTGAAGGTTGCAGCGGCAGCATTCGGTGACGGTGGGAGCGCAAAATGCAACAGGATGTGATGGCGAGATGAGACTCATTGCAACGATGAGATATAATGTGGCAACAAGATGCAATGATGCAACACAATGACGAGATGCAATGCAATGGCGAGATGTGCGAGGGGACACGACACTGACAAGATTCAACACGACTACGTGTCAATCAACCGAACAAAGCCGGTGCAACGAGAGGCAAAGATGCGACGCAGCTACAAGACGATACGCGACGCAACAAGGAGACAACAAGATGCGACAATGAGATGCAGGAGGACGTGATGAGACAACGCGATGGGACGCGGTGATCAGACAACATGACAACAAACCAAACGAGAGGGAATGGGGAAAGGGGAGAGGGGAGAGGGGAGAGGGAAAAGGGGAGATGGGAGAGGGGAGGGGTAGGGGCATGAAGAGGCAACGAGAGGCAGAGGTGCCGGCAGATGATATTTTGGTTGGGGGGTGCGCTGGGGAGGGATGCGACAAGGGGATACGTACCTACCTACCTTGAAATGTACCCGACACAAGGAAGTACTGTTATATGTGTCGGGTTCTCTTTTATGTTGGACACGACACACATGTTGAGCCCAAATCGGCAGCATTTCGACACATCGCCGAGACGTTGCCGACATTCCCAGCTAAGTGTTAGAGCAACACGCCATCCGGCAGTTACAAGTGACCCCGACCTTGCCTCGACAGCCAACCATTGACTCGTTTCTACTGGCCTCTCTGTCATAGATTTCTTTCATCATGCTCAATCTGATCAACGCTTTATTCAACTCCAGCAACTCCAAGTTGTTATCATGATCACTGACATCTAGAGTAAGATTGTTTTAAAAAAAGTCGGGGAAAGGGGGGAAAATGGTCAAAATTTTGCACCCTTAAAAGGATTTTATTCCGCAGCACTGGCAAAAAAATGGGGAAATAGGTCAATTGCAGTCACTTTTGGAGCATGGCTCTCCAAATATCACACCGTCGCGAGTCAGTCTTCCTGTATCTCATGTGTTTATGCAGCTGTCGGATTACCACACCTTCTGCATTTTTCTTGTTCGTATGTACACACCGTTATTGGTATTAGGCTCATGTATCACACCACCTTATTTTTAGCTGGTCGTTTGTGTCACCAGTTGTTAGTCTGCCGGTACATTGTCTCACTAGCTGTCTTTGTCCCTTCCTTTGTCACACTCTGTCCAATTCTTTCTCAGCATCATTTTGGCGATTTTTGCCTGTTGAGCCCCTTTGATGCCTGGTATTTTCATCCATTCCTCAGCCACACCCACAGCAAAGAACTCTTTCCTTGACACACTTTTTTATTTTGCAACCATACTCCACCCATTGATTTCCCCCGAAACCCCCGCCTCTCCCTTCGGCTAACTGACTTCCACCTCATTTTGAATTACATCGTGGACGAGGTCAGGACCGCTACGATTACGACGATGATGCACGACCATTCCCAATTCGAATGTGGTAGGACCGATCCCCCCGCTCGTGATCGCGGGTGCCATCCCCGCATCCTCCGCGGACGGCATCATCGTCGTTGTTCCCGTCTTGCCCCCCTCGGAGAAAACTGCCATGGACCCGGTGGTCGTGACCTCCCCCTCCCCCTTGCATCCCTCGTTTGCTGATAGATCCATGAGGTTCACGCACCATAGCATGGTGCATACCCCTTTGTCGGGACTTGCCTCCGGACAACAATCGAGGAATACCGACTCGGAGATCCGGTGGCGGTGAGTCTGGCGGTGAGGCACATTATGGAGGAGGGTGGAACGAAGCTAGGTATGGAGGCAGTGGCGTCCTCGACGGTCGGCATGGCGGTGGAGGTGGAGACGAACATGTCTCCATCGTCGATCACGACCGGAACCGCGGTAATCATCACGACGGCGTCGTCGTCGATGACGGGCAAGCCCCCGGGGATGAGGGTCGAGAAGTCGGGCAATGTGAAATTCCCTGACGTCCTCGCCTCCGACATGCAATTGCCCCATTCGTCGTTTGGCAAGGAAGGGATGGCGTAGTTTTTGTAAGCCGGGGGATGGGCGGATGCGTGTGCGGCGACTCGGTGTGACAAGGGAATGGGGAAATGAATTATGTGTGATAAATAAATAGGAGTATTAAGCTAAGTGAGATATACGAAAAAGGCTTTTTGGCCGGTGTGATAGATAAGACGAACAGTTCAAAGTGGTGTGATATATAAGCAGCCACAGATCACCGTGTGTGACAGGTGAATGGCAAAATCAAGCAAGTGAGACACACGAACAGAAGATTACAGCTGGTGTGATATATAACAAACATATTTGACAAGTGAGATAAACGAGCAGCCACAAATTGTCTGTTAGTGATAAAAAGCTAGAGGACAAACGAAGGAGAAACTAACATAAGCGTGACACAGGAATGGCAAATTCATCCAAGTGATACAGACGAATGCCATTTTTACACTGGCGACTTTAGTAAAAAGGGTGAATCGCGTAGGTGACTCTAACGAACAGGTCCGTTATAAGAGGTGACCTAAACGATTAAAATTTAGCGATAGGTGACTGTATATGAGGGGACACGAAAATGACCAGGTGATGTTAAAATAGAAATAGGTCGCCTGTCAACAAACGACGAGTGACTGTCGACGGTGTGATATTTGAAGAGCCACACTCTGAAAGTGACTGCAATTGACCTATTTCCCCTTAAGTAAATTGGGTGCCCTGGGAACCAAAATACATATCATGAGGGCTCTATTGAAGTTCTTGTAACAGCTCTTGTCCATCAGTCAAGGTTGGGCTATCGTCATGTCGATGCGATTTGTTAAGCAAATTCTACCAGCCATGCCAAAACACTGGGTGGGCGACGGTAAGCGGTGGGAGGTACCATGATCTCAGTACAATATCGTACCATGAATATCATTATATCTACTATCATCACTCTGCAGGCTTCCACGTGCACCCCGTGTTCGCGAATAAGGCCTTCACCGATGAGCTGTCGCCATTTCTCATTTTCGACTACGCCATACCTCAGCGCTTTCCGCCACTGAAGCCTGTGGGTAGTCCACGCGGCGTTGGCCGTCACCCACATCGTGGATTCGAAACAGTCACGATTGCATTTCAGGGAGAGGTCGAACATGCTGATTCAATGGGGAATCGGGACGTTATTCGACCTGGTGACGTTCAGTGGATAACTGCCGGTAGAGGAATAATTCACCAAGAGTCCCACATCAGTAGCTTTTCACATAAGGATGGCGTCTTTGAGATATGCCAGTTGTGGCTGAATCTTCCCAAGAAAGACAAGATGACTAAACCTAACTATCAACCGATAGTTTATAACGATATACTGGCCGTGGACATACATGATGCACTGGCGGAAATCGAAATCAAAAGTGGAAGCTCGGGAGACGCTTGTGTCGCTGAGTCTGTGGGCAAAGTGCGTGTCATTGCTGGATCTTCCATGGAACGAAAGGACCAGCATCGACCTTTAACCCAGTCGAGCTATGGGACGTATCAATGTCGAAAAATGCTACAGTGGATTTTCCTTTTCCCGAATTGTACAACTGCATGATATTTTTACGGCGTGGTACGATTGATATAGTGGGAGTGGACGATGAAAAGATCCGTGTCGGGCCACAAGCTGTGGCGTTGACAGAAAAGAATGGAGCTATCTTCCGTATCCGATCTGAAGATCCCGAAGCTAGCATTCTGATCATGGGCGGCCTACCATTGAACAAGCCTATTGCTGCTCGAGGTCCATTTGTTATGAATACGTAAGACAAAATCGCCCAAGCCAGTAGAGATTATCAACTTGGAAACTTCGGCTCATAAGTCCTGGTAAACGATTGCCGTCATTACTTTTATGATAGATTTGCACTGAGTACGATTCTTGTAAAAGAAATGATGTCATGATCTGACAAAGGTAAGTCATCATGTCTACCTCATCACCAAAAGATACGAGGGAGGTTGTAGATAATCGAATGGGGAAAACCTAAAGCAAAGCTAGTCAGGGAACGTTCTAGTTCTAGAGATAGAACAAAATTTCCCGTAATTACTGCGTGATTAAGCCGGAGCAATGGCAGGCGAGTAAGTACTAGAGAGGGACAAATGTCGTCAAATAGGAAAGAGTGCCCCAGGAGTGAGTGCGGGCTAAAGGCGACAAACGACGAAGAAAATAATCAGTATTAAGTACAATCTAGGCAAGCGATTTGTTCACGCCAAAACGAGCTAGCTCTGACGGACAAATGATTGGATGGGGATGAATGTGTGGCAATTTTACTATCTTATCCGATTGTCAAGACCAACTCAGGACTAAATAGCCCAGAATCTTTCTCCCGTGAAGCGAATGTGACTCCATTTGTAGAATCTGAAACAATAACAAAACTCGTAAGAAAATCTGTACCAACACCATTTGCAAAAGCGGTAGTCACATCTATTTCACTCCAGAGAAATTGTCCAGCCCAATCTAACGAGCCCACTTGATATTCTCCGGATCTGTCTATTTTGTCCTCATTGTTCCAAGTCAAGCTTGTTTCACTCCACTCCCGCAAATTTGGAAGCACAAAAACCGAGGCATTGCCACCTTCATCCAGGGAATACAGACGTAATGTTGCTTGTAAAACTTGAAGAGTCTGACGGGCAATATTACTGATGACCGAAGACCCGTCAAACGTTAAAAATGACCAACTTTTGGGCCAGTTGTCTACTCGAAGTTCTTCAGAGGTACCATAATTTCGATAAGGAAATTCATCATTGATGCAAGTATCTTTTGCAGCTGTTAACGTTACTTGGGCTACTGGCTCAGCTTGTGTCGAGGTGTTTGAGAAAAGACGAAACGAAGTGGGCTCCGATGTTATGATATTTGTTTTTGTTGAGAGTTCGGTGGGACGCATTGTGGGCTGTTGTAGGTGGGGAAACATAAGCAACGTGAGCGGAAAAGCCACAGCTACTTGGCGCAATCACAATAAGCTTACTCTAAGAGCAGGAAGTTTTGATGGACTTGGTGTGGGCTGCATGTAAGCAACAGAAGGCAAGTGTCGATATTATACCTACCCAAAAAAATTATGAGAGAAATAATCACTGTAATGCTCACATCTGCACTCGGTAGTTGAGTGGGTCTATTTGATGGCCCATGCGATGGGAACCCCGATGGCATATCAGTTGAAGCATTTGCCGGTATCAAGTTGGAGGACAACGATGCCTCGAAGTTATTACACGAAGGAGCAAGGCATGCATTGGTGAAGATGCATGAATTATATTGTAGCTTGCCATTCACATTCGCACAATCACAGACGAAGGAATGGAAAGCTTCCCCGCAGCAACTTTCAGTCGTACCATCTGTACACCGTGATCCTTCAATAGAGCACGTGGCACCATTTCCGCAGTCATCGAGTAACGTAACTGTTCCAGCTTCTGACTTGGATGAGTTCGTCGACGCCGACGCCTCCACATCGATGTGCCCTGAACTAATATGGCCATGTTGGACTAGTTCATCTCTGCCGGTAAAAATAATCTGCTCGGGCAACAGAAATGCAAGTGCAAGACTCGTTACGCTGATGATCATCAATATGATGGAGAACATTACACATAGCTTGACTGTTCGGGAAGATGATATCAGCCAGCAGGAATTCCTATTGGCACTATTTGGGCGGTCTGAACCTGCAAATATGCGGGCAGCCTCTTCATCGGCATAACCTCCTTCTCCATAAGAAAGCATCATTTTCAGGTGATCAGGATTTTCGTATGTGACAAAGTCCGTTGCCTGGTCCGAAAGAAAAAGTGGTGGTGGTCGCGGCAAAGATTCTTCAAGGCTCTTATCACATTGCAAAAATAACGCCCCAGTATCAGCGTCGACAGGAGCTGATTGGATTTTTTTGATCTCGCCACCGCGACTTGGTTTGCTATTCTCGCTTGTTTCACCGCTTTCAAAATTCAGGCTCTTATCACACTGCAAAAAAAACGCCCCAGTATCAGCGTCCACAGGAGCTGATTGGAATCTTTTGATCTCGCCGCCGCGACTTGGTTTGCTATTCTCGCTTGTTTCACCGCTTTCAAAAGATGGATCTTCTTGAATAGGACTGGGTTTGATGATAGCTTCCGACATTCCAGTCCTCAGCGCGAAGAATAAAGTTTCGCCAGTCAATGCCGAAAGAGTCGATGCGTGGTCAGTATCAACGTAGGCTCGTCCATACGAATATGCACTAGCACTCTGATCTTCGTCTACCTGATCATTGTCCGCGGTGTTCGAATTCCAGCTCCATTTGATGCCCACATGATTCCTCGGATTCGACACCGTCAAAATGTTATCGGGAGCAGATGCTCTGCTTAAAGTGGAAGCATGTACGTCATAAAGAGAATCCGCGGTGGTTCCAGCTCTACTCTGCCCAATGCTTTGAAAATCATCGGGGACATCGTCAACGCCAGCACCGACAATAAACGACGAATCGTCAGGCTCTTCCTCGACAATTTCACCGTTTTTGGTAGTGAGGAAAGAAAAACCAAAAACATACTGCTCTCGGTTTGAATAGTCTGGAGGTTGTTTCGTCTCTGCGTCTTCTACGTCAACATTGGCAAGAAATGAAGAATCATCAACATTCGAATCTCCATCGAGAGTCACGGCGTGACCTTGCTTGATATGTTCGGCGTCAACAATGGCGCCAAAATATGAATCGTAATTATTTTTTTCATCCCCAAGGATTTCCGTAGTGTTCTTCGTGTTCTTAACTGCAACCTGGAGAATGTTTAATCTCAATCTTTCCTTTTCCTTCGATTGGTAAAAACTCAGTACAGTTCTTTCGTCAGTAGGATAGCCATCGAGTGTGTAGCAATCTTCTCCAGGATCGTCATCACAATCCTCATCGTCAGAACCAACAGAAGAGTTCTCAATATCAGCGTGACGGACTATACCACATGCATCGATAACATTGTAGGTATCAAAGATGCTGTCGATCCCACCGCTAATTGTGGTTGTTCCGTCAATGATATTTTCATCTTCTCGAGAGTGCATTAATTTTAACGAGGGAAATGAGCTTCCAGAGAAGCTGCACTCATCGGCATTATTGCTATTCAGCATGATGTCGTTATGTATATTTTTTTAAGGATGCCGCGCGAAGGTCAGATGAGCAGCTTTACTTGACGAATGGGATCTTGGCCACGAATATTGAAATGGCGGCTGAAGCAGGGCGTTGTTGCGAGATTACCATACTTGGCGCTGAAAGGCATGATGATCACTGATGCAAATCTTACTCGTCCGTTCTCTAAAGATGACATGATATATGTTAATGATAATATGTAGATGAAGTAAGATGAAGTGTAACTTGACACGAACAATCCACGAACAAATAAATAGAGAAGAGCACAAAAACTCACGAAAAAATCATTCCCGCGTAAAAGTAGTAGGTAAATATTGTAAATACGAGAGTACGTATTTACGTATCCAAGATTTTTCAGAGAAGATTTACGAGATTAGGACTAATAGACGGACACCCCTAAACGGACACACGTTTTTTTTAATGAACCCTAATTAACAAATTTCGTCTATTGATCAATAAATCCTCATAGGACCGTCCCTTTATTATGTTATCATCTTGTAGAGCGTGATAAGACGATCATTTTTGTATATGGCGACCCCATGGTCCAATTTGAGTCCAGATGGCCAAAAATGCATCCAAACGTACGTGTCGGTGTGATCACAGTCACCTTTTTTTGCATGTCCGTCTTAGGCCAATGCAAATATCTCGTCATCATTACATCTTTTGCTGTCCAAGATCACTGAAACATTGCTCCCAACAATGAGCGGCATAACTTCTTCCACTGCAGAGCTTGTCAAAAAGGCAGTCTGGTACATGCAAAAGCACCCTACACTGACGACTGCGTTGGCGATGCAACTCGCTGGATTTTCTGAGGAGGATTATGCCAACTCGAGCAAGCAGAGAATGGTCCGGCGCCATCTACCGGGCAAAGGTAAAAGGAAGATGAAAGAGCTGCTCTCTTCTGATTCGTCAGGGACTTTGAATGGGACAACTGTGCCGAGGGAGGGGGTGGTGGTTGATTGTTCCCCTGTCACCGATCCGACCATTACTGACGAATCATTATCCTTCACTGCAACCGAACCTGAATCGCCGCCCAATAAGATCAACCGGAGCAATTCAAAGCAGATGCAGGATAAGAGGAGGAAGGAATTGAAGCAGCGCGAGAAGAGGAAGGCAGGGCATAAGTCAGGGACGATGCTCTATGCTGACCAGTTGAGTCTCGGGCTCGATGGGATGAGCGTTCGCCAGTGTGCAGAACTTAACAAAAAAAGAAATGGTGGAATCGGTCCAAGCCCATCAACACTTCACCACTACGTTGTCAACCTTGGAAAAATCGGCACGTCGCCATTAAAGAAGGGGCCCGAGGGGATGCTCGATCCGGTGGTGTACAAGGCGTTGTGTTCCGCCCAAGCGAGCAAGATACGCATCAATCAGCTTAACGATATCCAGAGCACCCGTAATATGCAGATCAAGTGGATCATGCAGGCATTGAATGAAGGGCGACAGGAAGCCCATTGTCTTTGGAAGCGGATTGTGCGTGATACTGCAGTTTATATGGATTGCGACAAGACATCATTCACCGAGGAAAGGAGGATGAAGTGGACGACATACGGAAACCTTGACCTTTGGTTCGACAGTTGGGAGAGGACGCTCGAAAAATATGGCTTTTTGACGGCAAGGGAAAGCCGGTGATTGCCGAGCACAAGCTCAGGGACATCCTCAACTTTGACGAGACAAATTTGTCATTAGATGGGAGCACAATTCCAAGGGGAGGACGGCCACCGATGGTGTTTCAAGACCCTCGCCTCCCGCAGGTGGGAAAGACAACATCAAAGACAGTGCAATCAGTAACCATGATCACAGGGAGCAACGCATGGGGCGAGGCTCTTCCACCTCATTTCCAGTTCATGACCAACGCGCAAACGAATGAGGGCATTCAAATTCGTACCGAGTGCGTCCTCTTCATGAAAAATGTCTGCGGCAAGTTTGGCCTCGATGAGGAGACATCTTTGCCAGTGACACTCGGAGCAAACGAGAAAGGGGGGATGGATGAAGCTGAGTTCTTCAAGTATTTGGAGACAAATGTATTGCCCCTCTATCCAAATGCGGCGCCAGAGAAAGGGAAATGGGTTATCTTAAAGTGCGACAGCGGCCCGGGTCGGGAGAACATTGAGTTGCTTGCCGAGCTTCGCGATTCCGGCTTTATCTTGTTTCCGGGTGTTCCAAATGCGACAGCGGTGCATCAGGAGACGGACCAGAACTATGGTCCGTTTAAGACGGCATATGCGCAAAGCCTTCAACAAGTGATTGATGAGCGCGTCCATCAGAAGAAGCCTTCTTGTATCCCACCATGGATGGTTGGGATGGTTGTGTTTGGGGGACGCGATCCTGAAACAGGTTTGGTCATCGAAAGAAATGCATTTGAGGACGGCTTCTCGAGAGTCAAATGCCAGCGTGCATGGGCAAAGGTTGGTGCGGTCCCAGTCTCACGCGAATGCCTGAACGATAAAAAGGTGAGAAAATCGATTGGTGATGGCGATGAGGAGCATGACGAGTTATGTCGGGCAATTCAATCGGCGAATCAACTTGCCGTGAATACATTGCAGGAGTTTGGCTATGACGGCAGTCCGTATAAGGATGAAATAAAGAAGAGGGACAAGACAATAAACGTCACTGAGCCGCATACTCTTGAGCGCCAGCTTCTTGTGGCAAAAGCAACAACAGCTGGGAAAAAGTTCACGGCCACTAATGCAAGCCATCTCACCGCGGTAGATATTTTTGTCGGTGCGGAATATGGTTACCGTGAGAAAGAGCACAAGCGGCTTCTGGCAGAGAAAAAGCGACGGCTCCGTGCTATGGCCATTGAGGAGAGGGCGCTTCATTTATGGAACAACACAAAGGAAGGGAGCAAGATGAGGGTAAAAGATGTTGAAGATATTTTGGCCTGGCACAAGGTTAAGAAAGTCGGGGACATGTCAAAGGATGAGAAGTTCAAGGCCTGGGAGGAGATTGCTCGAAAGGGGACAGTGCCGCCAAAATGTGACCAATGGACCGATGAAGACGAGATGGCATTGATTGAGTCAGCTCGGATGGATTTAGGAGTTGCCGACACAGCACTTGGGCGTCTGCGAGCAAGGAAGAAGGCAGATTTTGTCCGAACTGCTCGAAAATTCACACCGGAGGAATGGGACGCAATGTGTGCGGCTAGGAACTTCGATATGGTAGCGGATCAAGTTGATAATGAAGCAAACGTTGGGGGCGATGTTGGCGATGATGTTGGGAACGAGGATAGGGAGGAAGAAGCAGTGTAAAACATTTATAATTCGATGTTATTACCATGTTCATTACTTTATTAAAAACGGACACTCGAGCATTATGTACATTACCTGCCACTATGGCTCCAATAATCATTATGATACGATATCCAGCTAGAGATGCATCGCCCACATCCTGTAGATGAGGGCGAAGTCATTGCTTTGGCGGTACATTCCCCACCATGGCGGTGCTAGAGGCCATTCGGCCGCCATGGTGGGGTGCCCCGGGAAAACGAAGCAATTGCTGGACAGTGGGGACAAAACAAAATTGGTACAATTCTACGTAGGAACCTGTATTAGAAAAACGGACGTCCGGGTACTAGTCGTAATCTCGCACGGGTCCATAAGGTCACTAGAATGACCCTGAGGTCTGACCAACAAGGAGATATTTTACCTATTTTCCCAATTAATTTTGGGAACTGCTCATCAATCACGCAAACGTCACAGTTCACAGAGTGATTATTTTGTTCTCGACATCATGAAGCTCTCGTCCCTACTAACCCTCCTGTCAATCGCGTCCGCATCGGCATTCGTCGCCCCCGGCGGGAGATCCGTCGCCGCTCCCCCGACACAATCTTCCCCGCGAGCATCGTTATTATCCGCAACGCCCAAAGACGTCGAACAGCATAAGAAGATCGAAGGCCTATCCCACGCGGCGACGCTCGCGGCCGCGACCCTCGTCGCGACGCTCGCCTCGTCGCCACTCGCGGCCCTCGCTGAGGATGACGATTACGTGTACGGAGCGGTCAATGCCCCGGGGGGGCTAGGGCTGGCTGCTGGCCTTGGCGTGTTGGCGATCCTGACGGCGGCTGTGCCCGTGATCCTGGCCCCGGGCGAGGACGCCTTCAACGAGATGAAGGATAGGGACGAGAAGAAATGGGGCAAGAAATGAACTTCGACGCAGAGTGACGCGGACTGACGAGAAAATGAATTGAATCTCCTTCCGATTTTTGCTATCTCGTAAGGCTTCAATTTGCCCCTAGAGATGAGAATGAAAACAGCATGATTTATCATGTCTGGAACATGACAAAGCCTATTTAATTAACTCTACGATTTACCTACAATTTCTTTATCTCCTCAGACGGTACCACGAGCGATGAATGATTTTGTTGGTTTTACTTCGATGGAAATCCCAGCCGTAGATTTCGGAAATCGCCCAAAATCAACTATGCTATCATCCAAATTCTTCTTGGACGATTCCAAGAAATCCGCCACCTCACGAGCAGTCGGCCTTTCTTCTGGCTTGAATCGATAGCACTGCTTCATCGCCTCGAGCAAAAGGTTAATGTAAGGGTCGTTCAGTTTCAGTATTTGCTCAGGAACTTTGGGCATCTTCCCTTCCAACTTGAGGCGGGTGACTTGATCTTTCTGTTCGGCGGATAGACTGATACCATCGCCGTCTGCCAGGTCTCTCCAAGGCCTCTTGTTGTTGGTGGCGAGTTGAAAGAGCAGATTTCCGAGGGCATATATGTCCACCTTCTCGTTCAATTCACCAATGGCTTTGCCGTCCGGCCCAAATTGCTCCTCTGGAGATTTCCACTGTTGGTTTGGAAAATGTCCTACGAATGGACACGTCTCGTTTGTGCGATTATTCCTCATCATTAGGACTGCGATGTTGAAATCGTTCAACTTGGGATTATTCTTCGTTCCCATGAAGATGTTGTCAGCGTTGATATCATTGTGCACGAAACTAACGTTGTGCAAAGCGGCAATGCTGAGGGCAACCTTCACGGCCAAATCAACCTTGGCCCTTGAAGAGAGACGTTGAACCACCTTTCCCAAAGAGTCTTCGCCTCGTTCTGTAACGACCGAAGCTCCACAAAAGTCGTGGACGTTCATTACAAACGGGTTGGACGTTAGCTGTTCCATCGCCAGCACGTCCACCCTGCTGAATTCTAAGTACCTTTCTTCTAGTGGATGCTCAACCTTTATGGTCTTGAGGATGACGTTATCAGTTATCTCTTTTTCATCCGGAGAGTGGGCAACTTTGGCTTTAAATCGCCACGCATCTCGCCACGATCCGGCGTTGCTGAGAAATCTCAGCGTATCGTCGTATAATCTGTCGCCGAGGCCAAGCGCGTGAACATTGTTACAAGTGGCTAAAGGCGAGGTGTGGAGTGTGAGAGTTACGGTGAAAGCAGCGACGTGTTGTGGTGCTTGGACTGTCACTTACGGAAAGACGCCTCTTGCGATTGAGACATTGGGACACAATCGTTGTCAGTTTCGTGTCCGGGGAAAATTTTTCTCTCCATAGACGAGACGTCGTTTGAGTCCTTCGTGGGATACAGTTGCGTTGGATCAGACATGTCTGTTGGATACTGCTCAACTTTTCTGCCCATAACTGGTTGGAAGTGATCCTCTAAGACGACCACGCGAGGGTATGCCTTGAAAAAGAAGTGAAGCTTTCCCCTCAAGAACTTTCCACCACCAGAGTTTGAAAGGATTCCCCCAAGTGCATAATTGCCCATGACAGTGATGAGGAAATGCAACAAAGCTCCTGTCAAAATTACGGAAACGAGCGCTCGGAAGAATCTCCGAGATGTACGGTGTTGCTTTGGCCCGACGGCATATTGCAACTCATTTGGTTCGGGACGAAGCTCTTGTCTTGGATACTTCGGCTTAAGTGCCACGGCGATAGTTCGGGTTTGGTGCTCCGGAGATAGCTCGATAGCCTCGATACGGAGCTCTTGGCTGGGATACTGTGGCTTAAGGATATCCTCTCCTGGTGGAGGACTAGCTTTGCGTTTCACTGGGCGTACCATGGCTTCCGTGCTGACTGAAGTCTTGACGTCTAAATATGAGACCCCATAAGCAGCTTTTGGGATCGTCTGCGCTCGGAACATTGGTTGAAAACCATCGTGTAATGAGTGTTTTTTATCGCGTCGTTGGCTCCAAACATGTTTCCGTATGTTTCATACTTGAATTCGTGTGTCATGTTTGACTTTTGGTCGAAAACCATCACAAGTATGCCGCAAATTGGCAAATTCAAATATTTGACTCCATCTGCCGCCAGCGCTCATCGGCGGCAACTTTATGACTCGAGCATTTTCCTTTGAAACACATCATGGGAAGAAAGCGTTATCGTTGTGCGCCCACTCCAGGTATCCGCCACCGCCGCCACCGTTCCAGGCAATAACCGCAGAAGGCATCGAGGATGAAAACAAATATTTTAGTTCATGATCGGACGAGATTTGGGGTTGGGGTATGGTGCCATTCAGATTTTGATCGATTCGAACACTTCGATCATGGACGTTGAACGCTGCGGAAGAAAAAAAATCTCGGAAGAAAGAGTAATGAAAGGACGGAAGCCAGAACACATTTAAAAATAGAAAAAAAACTTGACACTGAGAAGAGAGTGAGGGAGAAACGCTCCTTCCCAGCGTAGCGATCCCCACCTTGATTCTTTCTGACGTCGTCGAACCCGGTCTTTCGCAATGGGCGGTTGTGCGAGCAGCGTGAGTGCCGAGGAAGCGGCCAAAATGAAGGCATCGAAGGATATCGAGAAAGCCCTTGACGAGCAGTTCAAGATCGAAGATTCCAAGGTGAAACTGCTATTGCTGGGTGCCGGCGAGTCTGGCAAGTCGACCATCTTCAAGCAGATGCGTGTACTCTTCGGTGCACCGTTGACGGAGGAAGAAAAACAGCAAATCATCCCGGTCGTTTACAGTAACACCATCAGCTCCATGAAGATATTATGCGTGGAGACCAAGAATATGGGGTACGACCAGGACGTTCTCGTCAAGGACAAGTTTGATTTCATGCTGGCATTGAGCGATCAGTGCGAGATTAACGAGGAGGTCGGTGGCGCCATCAAGGCGCTTTGGACCGATCCGGGCGTGCTCAAAACGTGGAAGCGACGATCCGAATTCCAAATCGTCGAGTCTGTCAAGTACTACTTCAACGAGATCGATAGGATAATGAAAAAGGGCTACGTCGCCACGCAGCAGGATATGCTCTTGGCGCGTGTTCGCACGTCAGGTATCGTGACAGAGAAATACATCATCGACGGCGTTGACTTCGAGATGTACGATGTCGGCGGGCAACGGAACGAGCGGAAGAAATGGATTCACTGCTTCGAGGACGTCACCGCCGTCATCTTCGTGGCGGCATTGAGTGAATACGACCAAGCCCTCTTCGAGGATGCCACCGCGAACAGAATGACCGAGGCGGTGAACTTGTTCGGCGACATATGTAATAATAAGGTCTTCCAAGAATCCAGCATGATCCTCTTCCTGAACAAGAAGGATCTGTTTGAGGAGAAGATAAAAGTGAAGCACATTGGTGATCAGCCCGCATTTGCCGATTTCCCTGGCAAGCTTGGCGATGCCGATTACTACGAGAAGGGGTCGAATTACTTCTTAGACATGTTCTTGGCCAAGAATATGAAAAAGGAGCGAAAAGTATACAGCCACGCAACTTGTGCCACGGATTCGAAGAACGTGGAAGTTGTCTTCAACTCTTGCAAGGACATAATAATGAGGAAGAACATGGAGGCGATGGGAATGTAGTGCTGCCGACTCGAACCAATCGAACGAAGCAATCGAGTGTGCGGATTGCTTCGGATCGTGTAAACACATCAATTTTTTCATATCTCGCCACGATATACCTAGCATTACTCTCCTCCAATCTTGACTCCGAAGAAAGTGCACAGCGACGACAATCTCTTGTTTTTTTTTCGCATGTTTGGTGCATTCGATGATCTCATCAATGCCGAATCCTCGTAATCGTAGATTATCATAATGTCAAGTCTAAGACCCGGCCGACGAATCGAATTAATACTTCGATTGCAGCGTTTTTTTATTTATTTAGAGCTACCTTTCAGATGAAGCAATTCGCACGGTGCCTCCGTCCCGTCGCCATGGTTGATTGCTGTGTGAAATTCAACCGCATGCAATCGTCGTCGTCGTCGTCGGCGTCGTCGCCAGCGGCGTCCGATACGTCGCGACGACGGCATCGCCGTGGGAGCAATGTCATTTCGAACGTCCCCTCCCTCAACATGTCCGACAGCGCGGCGTGTAATATCCGTTCATCGAAGTTAAGGTCCTTCCCCCCCACCTCGGTCCACGACACGAATCCTTCCACCCTTGCCGTCATCGTATTCGTCGTCCGTGACGACGACGCGTCGCCATGTCATTTTGCGTACTCACCAGTTGCGATTGTCGGCGTGCCGATGCCAGTGAGGAGGTCACAGTGAAAATGTGCGGATGCATCTACCACAATGAGATACCTCGTCCTCGTCCCAGCGGAACGATATCCCGCCGGAATCGTTTGACGTGCATGCCGTCACCATCGGATGGAGGAGAAGGAGGCAGGAGAGGTTTAGGAACAAGGGATGGATGGATGGCTGGATGGATGGAGAGCTAGCATGATATTTTGGCGCGCTTAATGGCGGGAACGAGATCCTTTTCTCTTCTCGCGCGCGCAACTCTCGCGTCATTTTTCTCAATCTTTGTCACTCCATCCTCACGTCGCACAACAACCCCGCCTATCCTAGCGTTCATACACACTTTTCTTCTTGTTCCAAAAGCTTAACACCGAAGTGACCATGTACGTCGTAAAGCGAGATGGGAAGCAGCAGAGCTGCCAATTCGACAAGATCCAGAGCCGCATATCCAAGCTCTGCTATGGACTCGACCAGAAGGTGAGCGCGCGTGTCTCTCTCCCTCGATGCCCCCCGCCGCCCGATCCCATGGGTTACCCTGTCCGGGTCAATATCATGGACGATGGTCTACCCTAACTGTTACGCGCAAAATGCCTGTCGTCATTGCTCACCCATGTACCTCGTCCTTCCCATCCCTCGCCCCCGCCTGCCGCACCATCCAGTTCGTCAACGAGGCCATCATCTCCCAGAAGGTGATACAGGGGGTCTATCCCGGCGTGACGACCACCGAGCTCGACGAGCTCGCGGCGCAGACCGCAGCGTCGTTCGCGACCCAGCATCCCGATTATGCGGTATTGGCCGCGCGCATCGAGGTATCGAACCTGCACAAGGAGACCGAGAAGTCGTTCTCGAAGGTCATGAGCGCCTTCCGTCATTACAGGCATCCCAAGACCGGAGAGCCGGCCCCCCTTGTCAGCCAGGAGGTGTACGACGTGACCATGGCCAACAGGGACAGACTCGACGGGGCGGTACTCCACGATCGCGATTTCGAATTCGATTACTTCGGCTTCAAGACCCTCGAGAAGAGTTACCTCCTAAAGATCGACGGGCACATCGCCGAGCGTCCCCAGCACATGCTCATGCGGGTCGCGGTGGGCATACATTTGGACGACATCGATCGAGTGCTCGAGACGTACAACCTCCTCAGTCAGAAGTTCTTCACCCACGCCACCCCGACGCTCTTCAATGCGGGAACGCCCAATCCACAAATGTCGAGTTGCTTCCTAACGTGCATCAAGGAGGACAGCATCGACGGCATATACGACACGCTGAAGAACTGCGCGGTCATAAGCAAGTACGCGGGAGGCATAGGCATGTCCATATCGAACGTCCGGGCGTCCCAATCCTACATCCGCGGCACGAACGGCACGTCCAACGGCATCGTGCCGATGCTGCGCGTGTTCAACAACACGGCGCGGTACGTCGATCAGGGGGGGGGGAAGAGGAAGGGATCCATCGCCGCGTACATCGAGCCGTGGCACGCCGACATATTCGCGTTCCTCGACCTTCGCAAGAATCACGGGAACGAGATGGACCGCGCCCGCGATCTGTTCTACGCGCTGTGGATACCCGACCTGTTCATGGAACGGGTGCAATCGAACGGGAATTGGACGCTGATGTGCCCGAACGAGTGCAAGGGATTGGACTCCACCTGGGGATCGGAATTCAAGGCACTGTACGAACGGTACGAGTCGGAGGGCAAGGGTCGTAAGACGATCAAGGCGCAGCAGCTGTGGTTCGCGATACTCGACTCGCAGGTCGAGACCGGCACTCCCTACATGCTGTACAAGGATCACTGCAATTCCAAGAGCAATCAGCAGAATCTCGGTACCATACGCTGCTCGAACCTGTGCACGGAGATCGTGGAGTACACCGCTCCTGACGAGATCGCGGTATGCAACCTCGCGTCGATCAGCCTATCGAAGTTCGTAACGCCCGCCGATAACTTCGGCGGTACCGGACACTTCGACCTCGATAACCTGCGGTACATCGCCAAGGTCGTTACCAAGAACCTGAATCGCGTCATCGACAGGAACTTTTACCCCGTCGAGGAGGCGCGCAGGAGCAACATGCGACATCGTCCCATCGGAATCGGCGTTCAGGGACTCGCGGATGCTTTCCAGATGATGAAGATGCCGTTCGAGAGCGAGGCCGCGCGGGCCCTGAATAAGGACATCTTCGAGACGATATACTACGGCGCTTGCGAGGCGTCGATGGAACTCGCCGCGGAGGAGGGACCGTACGAGACGTACGCTGGATCGCCTGCGTCGTTGGGGAAACTCCAATTCGATCTGTGGAACATCACCCCGAGCGACCGGTGGGATTGGGAGGGATTGAAGGCCAAGATCGCCGAGCACGGCATGCGTAACTCGCTCCTACTCGCGCCCATGCCCACGGCGAGCACCGCGCAGATATTGGGAAATAACGAGAGCACCGAGCCCTTCACGTCGAACATGTACAATCGTCGGTGAGTACGGTGTATTTTTTCCCTCGTAGAGTCGGAACAACATTCGTTGCTTCCTCTTTTATTCGTTTTTTTTTATGAGCGTTTATTGACCTTTTCTCCCCCGATGTTCATTGCACATTCAGAGTCCTCGCGGGAGAATTCACCGTTGTCAACAAGCATCTGCTGCGCGACCTTACATCCAACGGCTACTGGACCGAGCGCGTGCGCAACAAAATCATCGCCGACGGCGGTTCCGTGCAGAACATCGCCGAACTGCCCAAGGAGGTGCGCGACGTCTACAAGACCGTGTGGGAGATCCCACAGCGCGCGATCATCGACATGGCCGCCGACCGCGGCGCGTTCATCTGCCAGAGCCAGAGCATGAACGTGCACATAGGTGAGCCGAGCACGAGCAAGCTGACGAGCATGCATTTCTACGCGTGGAAGCTCGGTTTGAAGACGGGGATGTATTACCTGCGTACGCGTCCCAAGGCCGACGCGATCCAATTCACGGTGAACCAGGAGATGCTCGCCGAGACGAACGGCGCCGCGGCCAGGCAGCCGCAAGATGCAAGCCCCCGGAAGAGTCCCACGTCGGCATCGGCGGACGTCAGCAAAGCCACCGTCAGCGCCAAGTTCGCAGCGCTACAGATGAAGGACGAGGAAGAAGAATGCCTGAACTGTGGCGCATGAGGGAATCTGGATGATGGAATGAACGTTGAAGCAATGCCTTAGAACATATCGAGGGCTTTTGTGTTGTCATGGCTGTGTAAAATTGCATAAAGAAAAGATACTATTAACCAATAACTTATTTCTCTAACCAGAACTACATCAATACTGTTGTCGTCCGAACACCCTAATTTGTAGAGACATGACAACGTACTTGACATTGCATTATTCATCGTGCACTCTCATCAGTTCTCTTCTTATTATCTCATATCTTCAGCGCCCTCATAAGAAAGACTCTATGTGTCGTCGCACTGTCGCTCTTCTATTGATAGATGAGAATGTAAGAGCTAATCCTTTGACTTATTCAACTTCTCCATCATAGTTTCCAGTTTGGTCTGACTGTCGATCAGAGCTCTCTTTAAGAGATCGTTTTCCTCAGACAGCGATACAAAACTTCTTTCCATTTCTTGCTGTTGAACGGCAAGATCAGTCTCAAGTTTGAAGGCCTTGGCCTCCGCTCGTATGTCTAGGTTGGTCTGACTGTCGATCAGTGATCTCTTCAAGAGTTCATTTTCCTCAGACAGCAATGCAAAACTATTTTCCAATTCTTGCCGCTGAACGACAAGGTCTGTCTCAAGTTTTGCGGCCTTGGCCTCCGCTCGTAACTTCGAGAAGCGCAAGCTTCGGAATTCGGTTTCCATGGCAACGATTAATATGCGCAACTCTTCAGCACTTGCATTCGCATTTAAGATGTCGCTAACGGTTAAATTCGGAGGGTTTGGACTGCCAAGAATAACCTCATCTTTCTGCTTGAGCTCAGCTTTGTCTTTCGCAGCGGCCCCATTTAATATGTCGACAGGATGAGGAGACATTTGCCTAAGGCGATGGGTTTGACGGGTTCGGCGTGTGAGTTCTTTCTTGTCCCTGCGTGTAACCACGAAACCAGCCTCTCTGCACGAAGCCGAAAAGGGCATTGGATCGTAAAGCATCAGATTGCTCCTAATCGGGGACACTGATTTCGTGGACGATGGTCTTTGTTGATCACGTGGTGTAGTTGGAGATGTCACCAGTTTCTGTGAACTGATGAACTTCTTGTTTCTCAGGGCGCGCTCTTCCATGTGATCGGGAGGATCTTTGACGCTTGAAATAGTATGCCGCCTCATCCTCATCGGCAAGTCATCCGGGATACTTTCCTTTGACCACATCTAACTGGTTTTCCACCTTTTGGGGGGAGGGGAGCAATTTTATCTTGTTTGTTGTTGAAACTCGTCCGATGAGTGATGACAGGTACTACAAGGCTGTTGTCTCCAGAAATATGAACTCCCAAAACTCCGAGCCCATTGCATTTTCGACAGTTTGATTGTTTTGGTTGGGTGGTTCAACATATCTGATTCCTACATGATGAAAGAAATGTAACAATCCACATGACAAGGTGTTTCAACAGGTGACATGACAATGACCAGAGGTAAGCCGCTCGGAAAACCATTGTCTAAAATAGTACTACTCAACAAAAATATATACATTCTACACAACACCCAACGAAACACATTTCCTCCTCCGAATATCCCTTTCTCCATTTTTTCATCAGTCATATGATATAACTAGACACTCAAGGGAAGACAAGACCTGGAGGTTGAGGGAATCAGTGACACTGCATCACTGCTGTGACTATCATAAAACCATAATCATAACTAATATTTTGAATTTGGTTCACACTAAAAAATAGTGTATCCGATTAATATTAAAAAATATTGTGAATCCGATTCACACTAAGTACGAAGTAGAACCTGTAACATAGGAATTGTTACGAATTCTACGCAGTCCCGTTTATGTGTGAATCAGATTCACACTATTTTTTAGTGTGAATCCGATTCACTTTATTAGTGAGTCTCTAATAGAATTAGAATCAAAGTCCTGGACAATTGTGCCACACAATAACTAGTACTTCAACACAAGGTGTCATTCCCTCAACCCCATGGGAGTTTCAACTGTGTTCAAATACTCCTAGGAGTTAGAAACGTTTTGAAAAAAAAAGCCTTAAGGTATTAACCTTGTTTATCTTAGCCCAATACTTAAGTACATATGATTCTGTGTCCAAGAGGGGATGATTTCACAAATTCTGTCAAGGGATTTGAAAACACTCCACAGTGTCCAGAGTTCATACCGCCCTCAAAATTTATAATCGTACCCCTCTAAAAACACAGACAAACTGGCCCCACCACTGAAAGACCGAGGCCCTATCACCTCCCTCTC
>JALLBA010000244.1:0-23153 GCA_036939675.1 Cyclostephanos invisitatus | reverse complement strand
TTTTTGACCAAAAGGAATTCAAAAGAAATTTGGCGGGAAGTGATCCTTAAGCCCCGGCTAATACGCCTACCAGACACCGAGGGCCGGCGGGCAGTTGATATCGATTCACGTTGAACCATGTTCATCGGATTCTCCGCGCACCAAAGAAGAATCATCATCAACATCATCCTGCCCCCACTTCGCCTCGCACCCCATCCATATCATTTTTTCCATTGTCAATCGACGTATATTTGAATAGCCTCGGATCTTTTGTATTCGCGTTCATGCACCATATATAATATTTAGTCGACGCGAAGGACGAATGGATTGATATCGTACCACATCGCATGAACGACAAAAAAATTAATAAGACATGGACACCATCGCGGCCATCCTCGCCGCCAAGAATCAGCTCGAGGCCGATAAGTCGAGGAAGCAGCAGCAACAATCGACGATGCAGCAGAATCAACGGCACAATAATCGATCGCCCCATCAATCTCCCAATGCCGAATTATATCGCAAATCCCTATCGATGTCGTCGCCCCAAACGAAGGACGCGACCATCGCCACGACGAACTTCAATGCCGATACTTACAATAATAACGGTGGCGTCGGCGGCGGACGTCCCCTCCCCCCCCCCGTCGACGCTCCCCCCCCGCCCACGAACGTCGTGTCGTTCGATACCGGTAGACGAACTGGAGGACAATCGTCGTACCAAATTCAGGGACAGCAGCAACCCCCCGAGCCGGCGGAGTACGTTCCGTGGGGGAATCTGGGAGGCGGCGGGGGAGGTAGACGACCCTCGGAAGGGGCGATGGGATACGACGACGGCATCGACGCCGACGACGGGGATAGCATAACGTCGTCGCTGTCGGGGACGTTGCCGGGGGAGACTCCCCCCCCCCGTCGAACGAGGGTCGTGCAGCCGGCGCTGACTAGGGATCACCTCCTCTTGGCAGCGAGTGGCGGGACGAATTCGTTCGGCGGCGTCGGGGGGGGGGGGAAGGGGGGAGCGGGTGCGACGACCGCTACGAACGACGATCGCGGCCCGCCGCCCGCGACGACGCGCGTCGACCCGCCGTCGGAATCCGATGGCGGGAAAAAGAATTCGCGTTTCGACGACCCCGACTACGACCGTGGCGGGGGGGGGACGATGATGACGACGAGCGGCGGGACGACGAATGTCGTCGTCGTCGGCGATGGTCGCGATAACAGGGAACGCGGCGGCGGCGGCGGAAGGAACAACGACGACGACGACGACAAGAGGCGCATCGAGGAGATCATGTCGGCGTACAAGGGCAGGGTCGATACCATACTTCGGAGGCAACAGGGGGGGGAGGGATCGGGCGGATCGGGGATGGGGGGCGGGATCGATCCATCCCCGTCGGCTAGGTCGAAGTCGTTCTCGGGGGCGATCAACAGCGACGTCGTAATCGCATCCTCCCATGCGTCCACACATGCGAGGAATAATACGAGTGGCAACGATGGGCGGGGGACGATGGGTGGTGGGGGGGGGGGGGGAGAGAGCAAGATCGACGACATACTGTCCACGTACAAGAAGAGGGTCGGCGAGATCATGAGCAAGAACATGAGCGCGACGACTGCCACCGCTACTACCACGACCGCGTCGACTGCCGCCATCCCCCTCCCCTCGCCGCCGAGGTCCTCCGTGGCGTTTTCCGTCGACGACGCGAGGAGCGAGCACGACGACGATCGTACGGGGGCCGTGAACGTCGATGCCGTCTCCGCCACTTACAGCCGCGGCGGGGAGAGCGGTGCCGGGAGTTACGATAGCCGTTCGCGTGGCGGTGGAGGGGGGGGAAGACATGGCGATGGCTATGCTGAGGACGAAGATAGCGGCGATTATTACCGTTCGAACGACGACGACGACGACGACGACGACGACGACGACGACGACGACGACGACGACGATGGTAGTAGCTACGAAAGTCGCGAGGACGCCAGTCGCGAACGATCGAAGGACGTTATCAATTCCGCGAACGATTACGTCAAATCGTTCGACAGGAACGATATTGACTATGCCAAGAGGGGAAACGGCATCGCGACGAGCATGTCGGATCGGGCCAATGCAATATTGCAGACCGTCAACGAAGGACGACACGACGGCGTTGGTGGCGGTGGCGCCAATCGAATGGGGAGCATGTCCACTGGCAGCGAAGGGGACCGTTCGCGTGATAGTTACATCAGCGGAGCGAGTTCGGCGAGCGAGATGAGCAGCCGCATCGAGGGGGCTGCGCACGGCTACAATCAGCAGCCGTCGCGACAATCTCCCGCACAATCCAGCGGTGGATCCGCGGTTCATGGAACGTTACCCTCCCCGGCGAAACAAAAGGACTCCCTAACGCGCGCGCAGGCGGTGCTTACGGAATCGGCCACTGACCGCACGCTGAAGTCCTGGCAGAGCTTTTCACATCGCAACGATAATACGGCCGCAATGACTAAGGGAACGCTATACTCGGAAATCGAGGACGAGCGAAAGCGTCGACTGGACCTGGAGAAGCGAATCACGGAGGCCAATCAGCGCGAGGAGGAATTATCTCGCGAGAATCGCCGACTCGAGAAGAATTGGAACGAAGTCAAGTCTCAACTGGATACAGTCCAGGCCGAGGTGCGATCGAATAAGTACTCCTTATCGGAGCAGGCATCTCGCATTAAAGATCTCGAACGGAAACTGAAAAATGAGAAGGATAGATATGAGGAACTAGAGCGGGAACGGGATGCCATGAAGGAAGAGTACGATCAGGATTTAGAAGAACAGAAGGATATCAATAGACAGCTGGAACAGATGGTAATGAGCGAAGAGTTTGAGAAGGAGTTGGAGGATGAGATCAATCAAGTGAAAGAGTTGGAACATGCCAATAGACGGTTCAAGGTGAAGATTGAGAGTAAGTGGAGGTATTCGACGACGTTATCTCGCAGTTCCAATTGCTTTCGATTCACTCACTGTTTTGTTTTCAATGCTTTGTGCTTACTACTTCCATGAAAAAGTGCTCGAACGCGAGAAGATAACCATCGTCAAAAAGTATGACGTCAAAATCGAAGAATATGCCAATAAGGTTACATCGCTGGAGGAGCAATATTCTGAGTCCGAGACTCGTGCTAGGCATCTCGAGGAAAAGGCGCGCAATGCCGCTGAGGAATGGGAAGTCAAGCTTGCCGATGAGGAGAGTCATGCGCGCGACGTGCAAAATGATCTAGAGAAAGCACACGCAAAAATGAAAGGGATGGAGGCCGAACTGGCTGAATTGAGAGATTCCTGCTCCAAAATCGATGAATATGAACAAGTGTTGGGTAAGCTAATGGAGCGTAACGAGGAATTAGAAACGGAGGTCAAGGAGGCCAAGGATCAGGTGAAGGGGGCCACAGATGAAATAGACATGGCCAATAGGCAGGTTGAACTGCTCGACCGTAGACGTGCTGCTAAGGTTAAAGATTTAGAGGAGAAGATTAAGGAGCAGCGCGTCGTGATTGAGCAGCAGCAAGAGACGTTGGATGAGAGTGTCAAGACTATATTAAAGTTATATTCCCTAAATAATACGCGAAGCGATGATTTGTCGGTGATGAGTGAAGAGAAGTTGACTGACATGGCGCGCGCTATGGTGCCACGACTAGGCGCGAATCAATCGAGATTATCACCCATTCGCGATGAGGACTTATTTTCGGGGCATACCAACAAACGTTCAACTGTAGTGGCGCGCTCTATGACTTCGACAGGCATCAATTCGACACGAGGAAGAGAATTAACGGAGGAGGTTGAAAGCTTGATGCAGAGAAAATCTCGGGCGAGAAGTACTGGACGTTCATCAAATTTTGAAAGCTCTTCTGAATCTTTGTTGACAATGGAATCTCAATTTAAGCCTCGCTCGTCACGGGCTAGGAGTACTGGACGTAGTCATGATCGTGTGGATATCTACAATGCAGGCGACAGCTTAACAATGGATTCTCTTATTAAGCCTCCCCAGTCACGCGCCAGAAGTACGGGACGTACTCGAGATCTTCCGGAAACTTACAATGATGCCGACAGCTTAACGATGGATTCTCAAATTAAGCCTCGCCATTTGAGTAGAGGGCGGGGAGGAGAGCGGACAGAGAGCATTCGGCAACTGACAGACAGGGCGCGGACTCCCGCGCAAAGTCGAAGCCTCAGTCCTAACGCCCCACGCCCATCAGCAAGTCAAAGATCTCAGATTGAGTATGATCCGACTGGACCCGCATCCCAAAGCCGTGCATTGGTCCCTGTCGTGCCCAACGAATCTGACGATCCGTACGGCGGACAGTACGATGTTCCTCCTCGAAGATTGAGCACTCGTCGTGAGCTAGTTGTTGATCGTGATCGTGGTGCCATCTATGATCCCCCCTACAATGAAAGCACGCCGTACGACTCTCGACAGTTAGCATATGATAAGCATCCTCCGCCTAGAAGCAGGAGTGCCCATCGCAGTCGGCAACATAATCCACACCACTCAGGAAGTGGCCATCCAAGTCATAGGGACCGACGAGAGGGATCAGAAAGGAAAGATTCGTACCGACCAGAAAGAGATCAAAGTGAGAGGGACAGGGGCGGCTACCGCAGTGATCATAATAGGGAGAGAGACAGTAGGGGTAGGGATAGCGACAGAAACAGAGCAAGAGGAGGATCAAATGATCCCTACTATAGAGATGGCGGCCCACAAGATAGAAGTGGAGTTTATCCTCCTCGATCAGGAGGTGAACGTAGTCGGAGTTATCGGAGCAATATTAATGGTGGCGGATACGGCAATCCCAGAGAAGAAACCTCTTCTCGTAGACATGCGAGGGATCCTTCAACGGCAGGAGATGATGAAGTTGGCGGGGGCCGGAGCGGGACCAACGGAAGAAACCGTGCTAGAGGGAGAGCCCCGCCGAGAAGGGAGCCATAATGTCATATTTTCTAACGAATATCTTTCTCTTGGTCCCTCTGGAGACAACTAAACTACTCCTAATATTTCCCGCGAAGTCATTTCTAGAATCTCAACCGCCTGGACCAATATGCCTTTTTCTATTCCACGAAGTATATTAACAACATTGATTGCCTCTACCTGATCTTCAGCGCCGAGTTCTTGTCCACCGTGTGATTCATCGCCGTGGTTTAGGCCGGGCTTCGTATTTTGATTCGCAAAGCCAGTGATTAAACTTCCGCAGGTTGTTTCCCCCTCAAGGGACTTGTTCAGTCGATCACATATTGCCGACTTCGTTGCCTCGAATATAACTTCCCACTGAATGCTCTTCTTTGCTGTAGTCGATGCCTGTCGCGTCTTGATTCTCTTCGCCAATCGTTTGTCATTGCGACTTGAACAGTCCAACCGGACCAAATCAAAAAGCAATGCTCTCCAAGGATCGTGTTCATTCCTACCTGCAGTTTGTGCAAACTTTTGAAGTTCTTCGATTTGCTTGTCGGAAAGGTTTGCAATGGAGGACAATAAGACCGACGCAGTGATATCATCTGTTCTTGATAATTCGTCATTGCCATCATCAGATTCACCCTGGATTTCACTCTCGCTATCGATGGTGTTTGGAAAAGCGTCGTCATTATTTTTATCACCATGAGAGTAGTCTATCTCGCCACTTGTGCGTTTGTGACGACCGACCATGTCGCCTATGCTCCCTAATGCCGCGGAAGCCCGCTCCCATGCGTCGTCATCTGCCAAAAGAACGAGAAATACCCCAACGAGCTTGCTCACTCCACCATCATCATAGTCACTTTGATCCATGCAAGTGCGATAGTCCTTAGTGTACTTCGAATGTGAGAGAAATGATTTGGACGGGTTCGTGAGGTCTGCCGTCAAATGATTGGCCATTCCATCCCACGGAGATTCGCCTAGAGCGCCTGACTGCTTCAGCGCCTGGATTCGTGATGAAAGCTGTGTTATGACACGTGGTTCTTGCGGGGTATGGGTTTCTGAGTTTAATCTATGAGTATCTCCTCCTTTTGACGACCACTTCTCCTGGGCAATAGACAGGATGTCGCTCATGGCAATCGAGACGGCGTCACCCTCCATCCTGCAGTTCGATGGTGCGAAGCAGCATCGATACACCAACTCGGCGACCGAATCTCCGTAATCCTGAAATAGTTCGTCGCCTTTCTTTATGTCGCATATAGCCTTTCCGACTATCCTCGGGTGCTCGTCGTGCTTATTCCCTCGATGCAGGTCAAATTCCACATTGGCGACGCTCCCCCAGTTCAATGTAGTATTGAAGGGAATGATAGATACTCCAAAAAATGGGTTGGCATGGCTATAAATATCATGTTTCGTATATTTCGTCATACGTCAGATTGGAATAGGTCCCTGCTATCGTGATATTCATTCCAAATACTCACCTAGCCACAACTGCAGAGGCATTCAAGTAATCACGATAGGATATGGTCGGCTCCCCCCCATCATTATCATCGCGTCGAAGTATTTCTTCGTACTCCCGACGGATCCTCTTCACTTTATTTTCCACCACGGGCCCTAGCTCGGTGCCCATCAACGCTATTTTACGGAAGCCCTCGGGCCACGTCCAAGGCAGGTGATGGGGCGTGAGCATACGCAGAAACGGCGCCGGGCCGTCGTTTGGGGTTTTCCAGCATCTGTTGAGACAACGTCTCATAGTACTGACGTACATCGTAGCCGTGCGTACGAGCATGTACAGAAGAATGTGACATGGAAAGATGCACTATTTCCACGTCGACAACCATCTTCTTCCTCCTCTCCTCGCACGGCAAAGTAGAGAGCTTCGGCTCATAAATTAATCAATATCTCGATTTCCAACGTCAAATCGGCTATGTGATTAATTCATTTCACTATCGCCTCAACAGCATCGCAGGAGTTGAATCGCCAGCTCTCTCTGCGAGTCGATCGTCATTGGATCGTCCTCTTCGTAATTGGCGCTGTCATCGTCGTTGTCGTCGTCGCCCCCGACGGGAGCAGCGGCGCGAAAACACGCTCCCCTGGGAATGGAGAAAAGCACCGTCCCATCCGGGATGTCGGCCTTAGCAACGCAGCCCCAACCTGCCACAACCCCTTCCTTCGTCGTTACGACGAGGTCAGATGCGAAGTAGACATCATTCAATTCCAGCCATTGGGTGTACTCTTGTTGCTGCCTATGCTGCAGCTCCTCCTTCATGTTGATATTTGGGCGAGGTGTCGTTGATATGGGCAAACTCGCGTCCTGCCTTACAAACGTCGGACAGACCTTCTTCCAGTCATCATCTCGAACAGAGTTGGTTTCACATCTCATAGAAGGAGTACTAGTACAATACCTATATCTTAGAGAGGACTTCAGAGTTCGTAGTTCGGAAGGGCGAGGATGGGGTCGACAGAACGAAGGAGGGAAGGAATGTCGATGGAGTGGCTTTGCCTGCAACGAGGGCGACCAAACTAATCTACGGCGATGAATTTGTATGTTTGGATGTGATACATCGTTTTTGTCACATCATTACGGCAACAAAGGTACTTTAAAGTAGATTCAACAACTTCAACGGGATTCGCTGAGTTACCTGACGAAACAACCATTACTCGGAGTCAATGATCAACCGACACATGAGATCATCGTGTAACCGTAGCATTATGCCATGTGGTATTCTTGTTGCCTTCGTGTTGACATCAAATCGACGATGGCTATCGGCTGATCTAACTTTTTCGTCGCGCCCATCCCTAGTCGAGGCTGATGACAGACGCCGCGATTCATTCTCGATGATGCGTGGAGAATGACCTTGCAACGACGATGGAGACATTATTCCGATGAAGCATCTTGAGGGCAGATCATCCATGAATATGATCTGCTTTGGTGGAATGTTCATTAGAAATATATGGTATGTGTGCAAGTGTGAGAGTGAGATGGCATTTTTCTCATGCATGCACATTGGTGATGAACGCTCCCCATAGACGACGCAGCAACTCATGACTTACGGAAATATCGTAGCGTTTGAACGAATCTTTGAATGGTTTGCATGGGAGAGTGATGGACAAGTGAGTCGGTCCTTTGGCCGTTTCCTCTCCTTCATGCCATTCGCTACCATCATCATTCATCAGAACATCTTCCACGATAGATAAATTGTGTAGAGCCACGGCCAACATGCCGTACAAACTGGACAGGCAACGCGATTCGACCAAATCGAATATTGTCATCGATGACTTATTGGAGGATGAACGCGTGATATTGGAAAATGCATCGTTCCCTGTGCAACGAGGATACGGCGTTAGTCATGATTCATCTCGTCACTCGTCATTCGGCAAAGATAGACAAGAAAGAGAAACGGACGAAACGTACAATATGTAACAAGCCCGCCAGAAGTGGCAACTATCTGTGCGACGTTCTGATCCCGGCCGAGCCGATCCAAGAACATGCTCGTCCAATTTTCGCGGTCGTCGCTCCCCCCATTGAGGCACCTCGACGAGGCAACGGCGTATCGTCGACGACGATCGTCATTCCTCTTTGCCAGTTCCTTCTCTCGTATGTCCCCCATGGTATCAACAATGAATTTAGACTGCAGCGGAGTCATTTTGAGCGCGGTCAGTCGTTGCTGTTCTAGCTTGGTCTTCTTGGGAAGATTCGCATGATCTACGTGCTGAAAAGACAACGAGTCTTTGCGCTTCTTGGCTGATGTTTCAATCAAATCATCATCTGGCAGATGAGGTTTCTCGTCTTGAATGTAGATCATACTTTTTGAAGATTGATGAGAGGGTCGAGACGTTGTGTTGGATGAGATTCGATTGAATCGGCAGCCTTACGAAAACAAAAAAGATGGGATGAGATGGGGTTTGTGAGAGACGAGGTGGTGGGAACAAAAATAGAAATGAGGCACATCATGACAGATGGCTTGGTTCAGATTCGACAGATGGCATGTCTCGTGTCAGTTGATGGTGGACAGTAAGACTGTCGTATTACCCATATCAGTTGAAACACGATTGCACTCCCAACAAATATCCAGGTGGCTCGGTTTAACGCCAACATAATTCTTCGACTGTTCCCTACACGTATCATCTGAATTCTTCCTGAGGTCACGGTTCGTTCAGCTGTCACGTCACCTTGCACAAAGGCATACATACCTCAGATGAGGTTATCGGCACCTCACCTCCCCACCCTATCACACCAGCTGCACGCAAAACCGAACTCCACTGCGGTCAACAGCTGCTCAAAATCATGTGCACTCTCTCGAGGCCTGACGTATCGCGTCGCCTCGACTTTTGATGATGCGGCGCGATGTCCATCTGGTCTCCGAGACGAGGATTCGCAAGCGAATCCCGTCCAGCCCTGTGGTGTTTTATCACCGATCCACCGCCGACTTCTCTGGAAACATCAAAATGGGTCTCGTCCTGGTGCCACACAAACAGTAAAAAAGGTTCGAGTATTGCCAATCACCGACGAAATGCCAGTCTGCTTCGAAGAATGTAATGCCGCCTGTCAGGCCCTACGACTGGAAATGCACCCAAAAACAGTTTTACTTAATGACAAGTTCGATGCGTCTAATGGCAAAAGCCAATACGACATTATGGGCACTTCATCGAGCGCTCCCTTCATCGGAACGAAGCAAAGCTACACCTTACCGCCATTGAATCCGTTGTTATTGCAACAATCGAAAATAGAACCCCTCCAAATGAGCAGTCTGCAAACAAAGTTCATTGTCAAGACCATGAATGAATTGAGGCATTCCAATGCTAGTAAACGACGAAAAACGGAGACAGTGCATGGTTAAAACTATGATCATGATATTGTAGAAACCTTTTCTTCCTTCCGCGGTGGCACTTGTGCTAGTGATGATGATAGTATCACGAGCTTATGCAGAAGCGATTCTTCCCTACTCGATATATTCGACGAGCTGGAGGCACATCCGAGGGTGATACAATTAATCGCAAGTTCGGGTGGCCTCATCACTCATTGTAAGGCATCGTTTTTCCTCACGTCCATCGCAATATCTTACAGGTTCTCGTCAACAGTGTCTCATATCCACTTTACTCTCCTTTCTGCATAGGGAATGAGGCATTCGCCGAATATACTCACAAATCATCATCCTCACTAAATACAAACCCCATCACTATGTTCGAATTAATTGATTCCAAGTCTTTGCCGGCGTTGTATAGCATGCTGGCAATGTCATTACATAACGTTCCTATCGTCGAGGTGGAGGTGTTCTCCCCGATTGACAAAAAGAACGCGTCTTTCGATTCTTTCGACGAAGAAGTGGCTTTATTGGATGTCGACCTCGAAAAAATGCCAAGGCCATCATCCTCTTCATCTCATTTGTCAATCACTCTCCCGTGTAAATCCTTTCACGGTTCATCCACACGATGCAATATCACTGTGAGAAATTTTCATAATCAGTTCTTACATTTCTACCACTTAATTGTGCATACCTTCCCAACTCACGACATTTCCACTTCTTTCTCGAAATAGATTATTTTCGTTGATGCTGCCTCGATGACACGAAGTTTCCTCGGAGTTGTCACACCTTGTGGGCCCTCATCCAAACAAGAAGTATCCCGCAACGGTGCCGTTAACTATGAAAACAGCGGCAACTTCGGCACAAACATTTCCCCTGGTGCCCCTTCCGATAAATTGACCCCGCACGTTGATAATATTTCTGGAAATCGAGAAGATTACGTCAGACAAAGGATGAAGTCGTTGAGGAGCGAGCACGGTGCCGCTAGCTCTGCCACCCCACTGCCCCAAATTCCAAGTGGCAAACTGTTACGAATTGATGACAAGTTACTATGTCGAATTCTGTTTGATTCAAAGTAGGTGGCGTTGCGATAGAGCGNTGTTACGAATTGATGACAAGTTACTATGTCGAATTCTGTTTGATTCAAAGTAGGTGGCGTTGCGATAGAGCGGCGCTTCGAAAGTAATTGTTTGGTACACATCATTCCTCTCGAGATAGTATTTCACGGCACGCCTTCACTGTATCCCTTCACCGCATTGTAATTTCAGTTAGGGCGGTATGTAAAAGAGTAAATTTCATTGGCATCGTATCAATTCTTAATAATTGGTAGAAACAAAGTGATTTCCATTCACTACCGTCAGACGTCCACTACTCCCTGGTGTCTTGTCAGGCAGCATGGCCTTCATTTTGCCATTAATCACAAACAACGGATTATGATCATTCATCACATCGTCGTTCACGGTGATGCCATCGCGATACTGTTTAAGCTTCATCCTTAACTCCTCCTCTTTCATCTTCAATCGACGGATTTCGCTCTCTAGTATCAATACGTCGAGCTTCGCCATGTTGTACTTGTTCCAAAAGTGTTGTTTGAAATCTCCCAATCGACCCATGCACCCCATTATCGATGCTCCTCGATCGCTTTCCTCGCCCTCCTCTGCCGTCGGTTCTCTTCCGTCGCCCTCACTTGGTAGCAACTTATATAAGGGACACAATGCTTCGCGAAGAAGTGTAGCAAACTCCTCCCTCGGAGACTCCATCTTCTTGCAAGCCAAGGCAATCATCTTCACGCGATCCGCCAACTCACATTGGCGTTTCAGCACCTCCTTCCGTTCGTTCGCAGTCCGAATCATGTCATGTAGCCGCGTTTGCTGCTCGTCTCTGAACATCATCATTCTCTCTTGCATCGAATTCCACTTTGCAATGGCTCGTTTTTTCCGCTCCATCAGCTCGCGATGACGTTCGCTCATCTGCGTCTCCTCCTGATTGGCAATCGATTGGAAGCGCTTTATCTCCATTTGGAGCTTGCTCGCATGTCTCATCTTGGCTCCAATCTCTTTGCGAATTGCGTCATCCTTGGATTTCAACTGATCATATTCGATACGCGTGCCGTCGGTGCTCTTTGCAAATTCTCCGTGTGTTCGTTCGAACTGTTCTCCCAATTCAACAAGCTTCGAATCCATAATGGAGCGCAAGCCGTCAATGATATCACGATTGCGGTTCCTAATCTCCTCCAATTCACGATAATGTTCTTGACGCATTGCCTTTATTCGACGTTCGTCCGTTTCGGCGTGCATTCGAATGCATCGTCGTATCGCCTCCTTCTCATCGCCGTAGTGCGAGTTTAGCGCCTCCACATCCTTGCGATGCTGAGACTGAAATGAGGATACTCTCTCACGAAAATCACGCTCCAATTTCCCCACCTGACCAATATGAACGGCAATGAAGCTATCTATTCTATTCATATTGGCATTCATGGCATCTCGGTGTAGTTCGCGCAAGCATTTGATTCCCATGTGAAGGGAATCGATCAGTTCCTCCTTCCTCGCCACATTTTCGTTGTGACATTTGATGAGGTGCGGTATTTCGTCGTGGAGCTCCTTGAATTTCTCCTTGACTAATACCTGTCTCCAATAGCTCTGAAGCTGTAATCGATTGGTTCGGGACAGCGCAAGCTCGCGGTCGAGTCTTACTCTGATATTACTATTGCCATCGGTGGATGGGGACTCGTTTTGAACGTCATCAATAGTCGGTACTGCATCTGATGATTTGGTTGAAGACGTCGTCACGTCCAAGGGTGGGGCCGTGTCGCCAATTGTGGCCACCCGTATGACTTGTCCATCGTCCATATTGGGTGAAGGCGTTTCATTCGACACCTTTTCAATGGATACCGTCGCTGTAATATCCGGATCCATGTCATGACTATGACACTAGTTTCTTTAACACGATGGGGGTTTTGTGAAGAATGAGTGTTAAAATGTGGCGTTTCCAGCGCATCGCGCGCAATATTCGAATTCATTGCAAGTCCGTCGAGTCTCAGTGACAGCGCTCCTGTCACTGTAATGATGAGACAAACGACCAACTAACGTTAATTATTCTGGTGAAACCCAAATAAAACGTCTCGTGGGACCTGTTCAAAAGAGAGATGTTCGTGACATCAGACTGTCCGCACGTGTCCAGTGCTCACAATTTCACACAGCAAAAATGCACTTCTTCCATCTCCTCCCTTCGCTTACGATCATCTCTTCACTCACTTCTGCCATACCGGCAGCTGGCACGTCGCCCGAGTCGACTGCCGCTCGCTCCATGCTTCGCAACAAGGCCGGTCGCTCCGTAGAAGTAGTCGCAACGAACCACAACGAAACAACGAATGTTACATCCCCGTTGATGGACGTGATATCCCGTGGCAATATAACTGGAGCTCCGCTGGGGCAAATGGCGTCAACGGAAGATTTGGGTCGGCGGATGCAATCGATGACCGACCGTGACAGGCAGTACCTGAACAGCCACAATACGAGGAGGAAGGTTTGGCACGAGCGATACGGCAGGAGTTACGTCCCCCTCAGGTGGGACAATGCGCTCAAGGCGGACGCTAAGGTGTGGGCGGAGCATTTGCTGGCCAGCTGTGGAAAGGGCATGTACCACGACCCCAACACGAGTTATGGCGAATGCGTGACCGCGAATCAGGGCACGGGCAGCTTCGCGAAACTGCACACCACGGACGAAATCGTTCGTCGCTACGTCGAGAGGGAGGAGAGCTGGCAGCCTCCGAAAAACAGCCACCTAACGCAGGTCCTTTGGAGGTCCTCGAAGTACGTGGGATGCGCGGAGGCGTCGAAGAGCATGGGACAAGGCAACATGTGTCATACATCAGTTTGTCGATACGCTCGTCCGGGTAAGGAGATCGATCCTATCGTGTTACTTTGACACCAACGCATGCAACCCAGCCCGATCATGTTATTTGTTCCATCTTCCGTCTTTTGACCGTATTATATATCTTTAATCTAGGCAACTGCAATATGGGGAAATACAAGAGCGATCGTGCAGATTGGTGGATTGAGCCAATGATGTTGGAGGAAGGCGGATTGTGCGGACCTGAATGCCCGCCGAATGGNTGCAGATTGGTGGATTGAGCCAATGATGTTGGAGGAAGGCGGATTGTGCGGACCTGAATGCCCGCCGAATGGATGTCATTAAATTGCTTCATCAGTACTTCTGTTCTAGCATATTCGTAGAATGTATCAAGATATAACGTTTTCGATGATTAGGAGTATGAAATCCAGACCGCTGTTGTGGTCCATTCACGAGATGGATTCCTCCTCGAACATTGATATCCAACTACTCCTACAACATTCCCATTTATCCTATACACACCCATCTATCTCATGAAAAAAGAAATTCTTCTTGTTGATAGATAGATCCCATCTCCCCTAAACGATCGCCTTATCGTTGAATGTCGGCGGACACGCCGGACTCTGGTACTCGGAGCCTGCACCTGTCGGACCGGTCGGATCGTGATCGGCATCGTCCTCGTCGTCGCTGTCTTCCTCGACGACCACGATCTTTCCGTCCGGGCCTATGATCGACTCCTTCACGCTCCCGTCCAACGTCAATTTCATTAGGTATCCGAAGAGGGTGATGTTCAGTATGAGAAGGAGTGTCCACGTGATCTTCTTAAGCCCGAGCAGGCCGAAGATTGTTATGATCAGGATGAGGAGGGCAAAGATGCCGAGGATGTGGGACTGCTGTAATCCCGCGGCGGTGATGGCCGCCTGCTCGAGCAGTGCATCCTTATTCGACATCTTTTGGCGCTTTTTGATTATGGCGAGGAGCATGCCGAATCCTAATACAGAGGTTCATGATTTTCAGTTTTCCGCATTTTGTTTCGTCACGTGGAAGGAGGGAGGTTAGGGAGTGGGGTAAAAGTCAGGAACGTGAGACGACCTCTACATTGACTCGATTCGTGGGAAATCTCGCACATGACATCGAGGTGTAACAATCCCAAAACGCAATGAATATCATTTTCGCCCCCACAATACTGGAAATGGGGAGATGCCGCGTAGGCACTACCACTCACCGAAGAAACTAAGGATCGTCAATAGTACCTTATCCGCCCTATCCCATCCCCCCTCCCAGCTCGCCAAATTTCCCATCTTCTGACACTTGTCGTTACACGTCTGCTTGTATTCCCACATAGCACTACAAAGCGGGGCATTCTTCTGCTTGTTCACGTAATACATATCGTCGATGTCGTCGGCGTTCTTGTCAAACCAAACCACGCACGGCGTGCACTTGCCGAACGATACCGAGAAGTCGACGCCGATGTTCGAATCGTCGTAGCCGTCCACATGGGAGTGCTCGGTGCACATGGCATCGGAATATATGTTGACGGCGAGTCCCGTCGAGTCGTAATCGGAACACCCGATCTGGACGTAATAATCCACCCCACCAATTTGCTTCAACGTGCAATCGAGGTATTCCGACGACGCCGGATACTCGTAGTCCTCCCCCGCATCGGCGGCGTTGTCAGCCGCCTGCTCGAGGTAGGCGTGTACGAACGTCGGGACGCTCGATACGTATGTTCCCATGGGAGTATCGACGCAGTGATTCGAAGCCTGTTCGTATATCGAATACACGATCATGTCGTTGTCGTTGTAATGCACGCACTTCTTGGGGTAGATGGCGTAATTCGTCCATAGCTCGATGTCTCCATCGTCGGCCGCCGCGACTTGGGCGCACAGGAATGACAGGACGGAAAGGATGATTTTCGTCGGTATCATCGATATCGTCGTTCGTGATCGCGTCATGGTAATGTATAATTTTTGGTTATAGGGGCCGGTTGGGGGGAATTCTTGTGCATTATTTATCGAGAGAGGAGGAC
The DNA here is from genome assembly GCA_036939675.1 of Cyclostephanos invisitatus. Classification (NCBI taxonomy): domain Eukaryota; phylum Bacillariophyta; class Thalassiosirophyceae; order Thalassiosirales; family Thalassiosiraceae; genus Cyclostephanos; species Cyclostephanos invisitatus. The sequence goes on along the minus strand of JALLBA010000244.1, from coordinate 7,611 downwards.
GATGCAATGATGGAAGGTGAGAACCTCGAATGCAAGAAAAACGCGGCGCAGAAATTGGGATGAAGAAGGGGGAATGATTGGGACAACACACCCAGCCCAGGTTTGGAGAGGGCCCGATGGGGGGAATAAGTACTAGGCCGGTGGACCGGATAGATTGGACGATACTTCCTCGCCGAAATTCGGGCCATATCGTGACGGGGGAATAATTAAGATGACGCCCGCCCCCAGATGGGATGGTATGGCGCGGCGGGAGTGTCCATCTCCTTCCTTCATCCATCCCGACCCCCCGACTCCCGCCCCCCCTAAGATTCGCCCTGGCCTGGATACACCGCACACGACTTGCCCCCGCCACCTCCCCTCTTCCAATTTGCGGCCGGTGGAGCCTCGTTCTACTTACCCTCTCTATCTCTCTCGTACTTTTGTCGTTGTTGGCAATGCAAATAACTATTGAGACGTGCCGGAATTGGCAAGTGAAATCTCTCACTAAATCTCTTCGATTGTCGATTCATCCGCGGCCATGGTCTTCTTCGTCGTTGGTGTTTGTGTTTTCAGTTCCCTTTCGGTTTTTGTTCTATGTTGGGTTAGGCGGGCGGGAGGGGGGGCAGAATGCAGTCAGGGACGAGACTTTCCTCGAGAATTCGAGAAATCTTGTCTTCAAGAAAGAAATACTTCAAGAAAGAATGAAGGGCTAAATTTCACAAAATGGCGGGAGTGTGGAGACGCTGATGTGTTCCCCCCCCCGCCCAGCGCGCCCCCCAACCCACATCTTTCGTGTCCAAAAAAAGTGAACGGCTTTTCGGGGATGTTCTGTTTGCGTCACAGAACAAAAGGAGGGATGAAAAAGAATTTCACTGCCGTCAATCCGATCTCCCCGACCATCCCACGCGGACGCACTCCATACCATCATTTTTACACCCATTTCGCAATAATTTTATTGCCATGAAATTCGTCATCCTTGCCCTCACGGCATCCGTCGTCCCCGCCGCGCTTGCGAGGGAGCACATGAACGAGATCAAGATCATGGAGGGTCACACGAAGAGGAGCCACGTCGTCTCGCCCCTCCCCCATACGTGAGTGTTATACACCCCCCCCCCCCCGCGTTGGGTGTTACGATACCCAACGTTATACTCGCCATCGCGTTTTCGTCCCATGGATGTATGCTAAAAGGTGCTCATGTCATTCCCCTCTATGAAATTCCCATCGGACGCCACAGCTACTTGACCGAGGACGACATTCCCGACAATTGGAACTGGGACGACGTCGATGGCAAATCCTACTTGACCAAACATTTGAATCAGCACATTCCTCATTACTGTGGCAGGTGAGTGCCCCACCCACCCCTCCCCGCGCGCGCGTGTTGCGCTTCCCTCTTGTCAATATATTGGTGTTCCCACTTAGCTAAAAAATATGCATGATGTATTAATGTTCACACCCCAACGCGAATGATACACGATCGCGTGTGGCCGTAGTTGCTGGGCGCACGGGGCCATCTCTACTCTCCAGGACAGGATTAAGATCGCGAGGAAGGGGGAGGGACATGACATCAACCTCAGCATACAGTACATTCTGAATTGTGGGGGGGAAACGGCCGGATCTTGTCACGGCGGTTACCACACCGGGGTGTATGAGCTAATACAGCAGACGGGGTTCATTCCCTTCGATACGTGAGTGACGTTTCGTTCCTGTGGCTCACATCCTTCTCATGATAGATTGACTTCATTTTCTTTCTCTTCTTGCACACACAAAAACACACTCACACAGATGCCAGCCCTACCTCGCATGCTCTGAGGAGTCCACTGAGGGGTTCTGTCCCCATATCGATACCACATGCAGTGCCGTGAACACCTGCCGCACCTGCGGGGGATTTTCCGATAGTGGCGGCGAGTGCGTCGAACTCGATTACTTCCCCAATGCCACAGGTGAATGAATAAATATTGATTTCGATTGAACGTTGTTCTTTCGTCACAGTCCGCCAACCCCGTACCTTTATTTCCTAGTCGCTGAATACGGAGAGATTGGAGGTGGGTTGTTCGATATCTTCGAGGACCCGGCCAAGAGGGCACACAAGATCAAGGCTGAGATATATGCCAGAGGACCCGTGGCGACGACTATTAATGCCGACCCGCTTAGGGATTACGCGGGTGGTATCCTTGATGACGAAACCGCCTCCACCAGCACCAATCACATCGTCTCTATCACGGGGTATGGGAAGGATCCCGACACTCATCAGGAGTACTGGATCATCAGGAACAGCTGGGGCGAATACTGGGGAGAAATGGGTTTTGCGAGGATTGCTGCTGGCAAGAACATGATGGGCATCGAAGATCATGTCGCTTGGGTGACCCCTGGAACGTTCACTGTTGATAATGTGCCCTGCAGCGAGGACGGGGCGATGTGCGGTGGCAAGATTCAGAATCACGGTGAGACACCGTCCTTGATGAAGTTTGTGGGCCAAGCATATGTCGATCCCTCCATTGAGTTCATGGCCGCGAAAGGGGCCAAGTCCAGCCTCCGCACTAAGCTGGGGGCCGAATACATCTTCGAAACCATCAGAGGATGAGTTCATTGACGATATGATTTAGTGCATTCTATAGAAAAACATTGATTGTGGGTAGGAGGATTAGGTAGTGCGACTGACTAAAGTGCTGTTTCGCTCATGCGTAAGAAAAGAAATTTTGGTTTCGTTCTGTACTTCATAAATGATAGTTTTAAAAAAGGCTCGTGTAACCCTTGAATGTCGAAGCCTAACATCTGGTGGTGGCAACAGTGCACATCATTCTTCTCCACTATTTTCATTTTGTCGTGGCCTGCATATCAGGAATGAAATCCCAAGAGCAAAATGCAAGATGTTGTCCTCTCCCAGTTTGATGAACAATACGATACTGCTTATCAAATGCACAAGTGGAGATTAATGGAATGGAAAAAATGTCACCTGCATTCTTGAAGGGACGTAGATCTGAAGCAGCTAAATTCGATTTTACGATGTGTCCAGATAGAACTGCCATGAAATATCGAATCTTGGTAAAATCAAAGTTGCCCCATCTAGATTTGATTTTGGATGGTCACTTTGTGGGCAGATATCGAATCTGGGAGGGACTTGGTAAAATCACACCTAGATGGCTGTCCTCGACCAAATATTCGATTATACATGCCAGTCTCTTCATATATTCGATTATATATGCCAGTGTCTTCAATCATTTAGATTCGAGTATATGGCCCAATATCGAATATCGCTAAATCATCGCTAGATTTGATATTGGGCCATCTATTATCAAATCTACATGCCAGTTGCTTTCATCTAAAATTGAATTTAGGGGTCATTTAGATTTGATTATAGATGGCCCAATATCGAATCTACGTTGCTTTGGTGAGATTTGATATTGGGGAGCTGGTCTAAATTCAATTATAGGCATGTAGCTTTGATCCTAGCCACATCAATATCTGTCCCAGCTGCCGACAGCATGCCTCCACCATGTCCTTGCCAAATGTCAGGGCAAAGCTTAGGGGCAGTATCCCTGCACTTGCCACCCGCACATCACCAAGGACCAATCGCAATCCGTATGCCACTGGTGCCTCTGGTGGGCCAAGGGGTCCTGTCACAGCTACAGCTGTCAACTCAGGTGGGACTACCGCAGTCGCAAGGGGGGGGGGGGGGCGTCCTCTAGAAGACAATGTTCGACCTCCACCAGCTCATGCATGTCTTTTGCTTTTGCCAACCCCCAGGCAGAACTGGCAAACCGGGCCAATCCTCGTTGTCTTGGTCCAACAATACTCATTCCACCAAGACATCTGGAGGAAAACGCAATCCAACTGTTGTGAACTTATCATAGCCAAAGAAGAAAATGAAGCAAGGGGAGGATTATGGTGAGGAGCATCCGAAACCCTCCTATGGATGGGGGTAAACTGAAAAGTTTAAACTTAATTTTTTTTTTTAAGTAAAAGACAGCTTCTTAAACTTTACCTTTCCAAGTAAACACACAATCCTGTTGTGTGTAAACTTGGTGTTTAGCTCTACTGAAATTAAGTTTACCCATGCCAGTTTCTCAATTTAGGTAGTAACCATTACCCACATCTGCTGTGTAAACATATTACCCTATTCCTTTGTTTGCCAAGTAAACTGAAACCAAATATTTTGGATAAACAGCCCTCCTTACTTTTTGGAAACAACTTTGGCAGTTAGTTGGCAACTGCTCATAGTGTTTGCACAGTAAACTTTAAAGACTTTCCATATCTAAAATTGTTATTCGTTCTCAAAATAAACATCTACCTTTTTACCAAACGAAATCGTTTTGTTCATTCTTCAATAAACTGATTCGGTTATTACACAAACTATAAACGTCCACTGTAATCTATCATTTCTTACACACACATCAGCTAAAACAAAGCACCAACACCAACCTCATTACCCTCCAATTTTACCTGTTTCCTCAGTCCCATGCCCCCTTCCATGTAAGAATCACTATTACCATTGCTAGTACCTGCTCCCCAATCTTCAATTAGAGCTTCATCGATTCCTTGTTCGATGCCTGAATTCTTCCATGGACAATCTGGCTGATAGTCCTCATCTCCTACGAACACCATCTCCGCTGCTACATCTGGTAGTTTTGCATAAGAGATAGGAGGGTTCAAGTCATCATCGTCCAAGTTTGACTTGAATTGCGGCATTTCTTCCTTCTGCCTTGATTCTCCCACACCCCAGTCTCTTCAACGTACTCAAACCACATGTCCTCCACTTTCTGCCATAGTCCGAACTTGATCTCTCCAGATAGTTTCTTCCATCCCTCCCACACCTTGTTATAGAAGTCAATACCCTCCTGATTCCATCCAGTAGAATTACACTCTCTCTTGATTCTTCCCTTCTTCTTTGTGAACTTCGGTGTCATGGGCGATTCTTCGTGTTCTCCACCACTTCCATTGATAGAATCATTCCATTTCTTGTGGTCGTTCTCAATCACTGCCACAGTGTACGCTATGTCAGACATCATTACCATATCAAATACCATCTTACCCTTGTTCTTGGTAAGCCATGCACTGACCGCACGTGTACCATACTTGTCAACAAAATGGCATATGTGTATGCTATGTCAGACATCATTACTATGTCAAATACCAGCTTGCCCTTGTTCTTGGTAAGCCATGCACTGACCGCATGTGTACTATACTTGTCAACAAAACGGCATATCTTCGTCCCAATGGCCACATCAAATAAGTCCGTATGCTTCAGCTCCTGTAGCATCTTGTGGGAATCCATCGTGTATGCATGTCGTCTCCCACCGATCTTGCATCCTCTTATCGTACGTTCGACAAACAAACAAATGCAGGGTTAGCTTCAGTTTACACAGAATTTTTTAAATCACCCTGGTGGTCACTCACCAATGTACATCTTCACATCAGTGTTGAAGTTTGACCGTATTTCACAATAATTTTTTATTAATCATCGGCACTGTGTAGTTCACCCAATAGTACTCCGCATCCATGTCTGAAGTTATATGAGGAGGCTTATCAATTGTTTCATTGATCATGTAACATAGGCTCTTCTGATTCTCTGGCATAAATACCACGTATGCCGGTTGAAGGAACTTGTAATGCGGGAACATTTTACTCTTGCAAAATTGTGATACGATTTCTCCGGTCATGTGTTGATACCTGTCAAAAGATTGCTTGACATTCATCTTGTTCCTTCCTCACCATTTGACATCACCAGAGATCACCCTCTTCTGAACCTCGTCCAAATTCTTTCGACATTCTGCCAATCACCAACTCATTATTAAGCGTTTGGATTTCATCCTCATACTTCTTCTATTTCTTGTCCCATGATAGAAATATGGCCACATTTATGTCATTGTCATTATCCATTGTTCTCGACAGCATGGTGAGCCCACGTGTTCATTACGAAGACACATTTGAACTAACTGATATATTGCAACAAAGGTAACAATTCTGATGCTTATCCATATTCAGACAATGTCATCTTTGACACGGGATGTGCCTACCCATCAAGTGATGAAGATAGCCCCAAGAATTGATTATTTCCACCACCCGACAGAAGAGACAGTAACAGACGGCACAGATTTGATTCGTCATTTGAGTAGTTTTTCCACTTCCACTTCCCTTGAGGATGCAGCTCTTCCATACAATCCTGACTGCCCCATCCCTCCTAGTTATCAATTCCAACTGGATCTTCTGTCCACTCTATCAAAGCACAGAATCGATCTCGATGTACACGATGAAATCATTCATGTGATTGAGCATCATTTATCAGACCACAAGCTACACTTCTCTTCAGACACTCTTCAGAATAGAAACCCATTACTCAAGAAAGTAAAGAGGAACCTCAATACATCTCAATTGAAACCCAAGGGCATTGTTGTGAATCTCACTGGAAGAGGCGAAGCTAATGTCTCTGTTTTCAACCTAAAAGCCATGATATTGTCACTACTTCTTGATACAATATATTTACTGGAAAGGGAAGTCAGCCAAATGACATTTATGGTGAAATCCACACTGGTGATGCATGGGAACTTGCTAGGCAACATTTTTGCAGCAAGGATCCATGCAATATACCAGAGGCGCTTGTTATTTTTGGAGATAAATCACATGTGGACTTGCATGGATCATTATCCACACTTCCACTAACTTTCACTCTATCATGCTTCATTGAAAAGTCAAGAAACAGATCCAACTTTTGGAGACCACTCTAGTTCATTCCTAATCTTATTTATGGTGCAACATCATCCAAAAACTCAGCAAAGCCAGTTGAAAGCCTTCAAGATGAGCACGACTGCTTGAAGGTATCATTTGCTTCATTAATAGACATTCACAAAAGTGGTGGTATATCCACAACTGTAATGGGAAGACCAGTTGTTCTGAAGGTCTGGATTCATTACTTTGCTGGAGCCACCTCTGGTAATAATTGTTGGCTGGGTCATTTTAATGGTAGTGGTATGTTAACGTGTCCCTACCAAGACTGCCTTTGTCCAATAGAAGACATGGACAAGGTTTTGCCTCAGTGTCGATACATCACAAGAGAAGACTACTACTTTAACAAGAATGTTCAATCGACTCTAACCACCAATGTCACAAGATTGGAGGTTGATCGGTCTTAGTCCAAGCACAACATTGACAACATATTTATGAATCCTGATCTCCACTTGTTGAATGTTCAATGAGACCGCTTAAAAATATTGCACTAATAATTTCCGTTACATCATTGTGTACATGTGATGACAAGTCCCAGGATATTCCTGCCTCTGAAACTACAAAATATGACATGTGATTGTATCCATAGGGCACTGGTTTTTCTACTATCTTCCAAGCACAGGTTGTGGGAAGTGGAACTCTTGGTCATTTTACACTAGCATCAAACATAGCATACATCCTTTTGAAGTAGTCATTGATGATTGGACTCTTGATAGTATTGATGTAATCATTAACTGTCTCGTTATCTTGTTGTGATCTAGTTTGAGATCACAAACGGTTTTAGGTAGAAGTGGGTACTTTTACGTATGCAGACTCTTTCTGATACCCCCTGACCTACATACCATTGGAAATCTGAGATTGTCCCCATGACAGCTATATGGTATTAGTTTGCCATGGTGACCTAGGCTGGTG
>JALLBA010000243.1:0-23009 GCA_036939675.1 Cyclostephanos invisitatus | reverse complement strand
TTCGCGCGACCTAGGTAACTGATTCGTTACTACAGCCGAGGACACGTACCTCATAGTAAGGCTATTATAAACAAAAATAGTACAGCCTCGAATGGTGTCGGGCTACTATAAGTAATATAAAAACTCGAAAATGACTTATTGTCTAGAGTATCAATACCGAATTTCATATTTTTATGAGATATAGGTATATTTACACAGCGCTAAATGCCTGAGTGTACAAATTAGTGTTTTAATCGTCAGGATTTTGAAGCGTCGCCATCAGCAGATGGATGCCAATGTAATGCAGTAGCTCGCTGAGCATGAGAAGATGACCATTCTCTCGCTCAAGCGCTGCCGACGTCTTCGCAACAAGAGTATTCTCGAGCCACGCAAATGGGAGGAACTTGATAAAGAGGTCAAGGTAGGTCTTGTTGGTGGGGGTCCATCCATTCTTGAATGATGGGTCTTCATATCCCCCCCCCTTGAGAACTTGTTGGTCGAGTCCGTCCCAACCCCATTCCTGCCCTAGGAGAAGCCCGTTGGCGGAGACTCGGATCGGGGGCGCATCAAGCGCCAGCCGGTTCTCGGGGAGGGCCTCATTGTCATCGTCGACCTTGAAGCCCTCGGCACGAACTCGAGTGATGTCCTTGAAAGAATCCCCTGCATTGAAAATCGACGGTTCAATTTCCCGCTCCTCGGAGGGGTCGACCGGCGTCGCTTCGGTGCCGTCCGCTTGTAGGATCATCGTCCAGATGCGGTTGGGGTGCCCCTCCACGTCGACAATGGTAAACTTCCTTGCTGCATGGAGCTTGAGGTCGGAGAAGGTGGCGCTTGTGAAAAAAAATGCCTCGTATGACTAATTCCCCCTTGCTCGTCTCGTAACGATCAAATCAGTCACGCGCTGCCTTGGTTGGGGGTTGAGGATGCGCTCCTTGACCTTGCGTGAGGGGCGGAGGTTCTTGACAAGAACATTGCACCTTGCGCCCTTGCCAAAGCGGAGGGTCCAACGTCGTGGCATCGTCGATGTCAGAATTGTGGCAACTTGGGGGAAGCTCGGATTTCTATGATAAGGTAGTAGTATTCCTACGTAGAAAATTGGCGATTTGGTGGCAAACAACCCACAACTGATCTTGACGATGAGAAAAAAATTGTCGTAGTGCATCGGCGAACCTCAAAATTCATCACCATAACCTTGGTCCCCTCTCGTGGACACAAAATCGGACAATCTAGAAGCCATGGGCTACAGGATAGTGCCCTGGGCTTCTGACAAGCGCCATGGCATCACTTCGAAATATGGGTGAGACGGCGAGACTGAATTCAGTCGAAAAGACTGAATTCAGTCGGTGCAACCCATGAACTGTTAATTCACTAACTGCGGTCGTCGCAACAAAAAAAGTGTTACAATCGTACCTGGCGTAGGGGTTAACTTGTACGATACCTTCTTGGCTTCTTCACAAAATTGCAAGCAACGGAACGCTGTGTTCCCGCCAAATTGACACGGATGCCGGCCAGACCTCCAGAAGGACAGAAGGACAGACGCATTAATCTGGAGCGTGCGCATGATGTATGGACAAGATAAGAAGGAGTCGACCATGCCATGGCGTGAGCGAGCGTGAAGAAGCAGTAGCACAGAGCCCCGATATTGTGCAGGATTAGTAAAAGATGTTCCGCGCCGCCCCCGCCGTCCGGAAGATGGCCTCCACGCACGGCGGGATGAATTCCATCCTCAAGCGTCGCCTTCCCGTCCAGCGCTACATCGAGCTCGCCGTCAAGGCCGGATCCTACAAGAGTCCGTCGACGAGGCCCAATTACCTCGGATTGCACGACGTGCCCGAAACGAAGCCGGCGGAGTACCTCACGCCGAGGGAACGGGAGGAGAGGCTGAAGCTACGCCGTGGCATTATCGATTATCCGTCCGAGGTGAGTGCATGTGTGGGGGGGGGATCGGGGGGTCTCGTCTCCTTTTGCATCGTTTTCTCGTTGGCGCTTTCCCAGCCCTACTTGACCATGTCTCTTGCGTACCCGATGCATTACGCGGTTCGTTAACTCACTATTGCACATTGTCAATTCTAAACCCGATTCATATCAATATATTATGTTTAGTATGAGATATTAAGCCTCAACCCACCGCTACCCACCCCGCCCCGGACGCCGGTACGGGTGAGGAAGAAGATCATCGCCGACAAGCGTCGGCATCTCGACAAGTTAAAGAAGGAGCAGCGTAGGAGAAAATTGTTGGGCGAGGACGTTGGCGACGATTTGGACATTCGAGAGCTCCCGAGCATGGACAGCCTCGTTAAGTCCTACCTCCGACGGCACGAGGAGAGGATGAAATCCGGCGTATCGCCGTCTCAAACTCGGAGGGAGGAAGAGTACTACAATAACCTCCTCCTTGGACGGCATGCCAACGCCAAGGACGGTGGCGGTGGTGGTGGTGGTGGTGGAGGGGGCGGCACCAAATCTGCCTCGTCGCTGCATACGGCCATGGGACGCAAGAGCGCGCTCGTCGAGAACGCCTACGCGTTCGCGCTTCGTCAGCAGCAAATTATGATCCGCAACGACGCGCTCATGACCGAACGCGAGAGTATCCAGAAGGTGGAAGAGCTCCTGCGGGATGAGACGCGGTCCAATCGTCAGATGGGGAGAAAGGCCGCCGATGAGATCGAGGAGTGGAGCAAGGGCACGGCGGCCGTTGGCGGGGGCGACCTCGGTGGCGAGAAGGATAAGTCGAAGGGCGAGGCCGCGGGCGACGACGGTGATGCCGCCACGCTCCCCTCCATCCTGCACGATAGGCCACGCGCCATACGAGCGCTGAACATATGGTCCGCGCGCCTATCGTCCATACCGTATGCGCGATGGACCATCGGCGCCGCCACGGCCCTCGATCACTGGATAGCGAGGGAGGTGTTGCAAATGAGCGAACAGGCATGGCAGCTGGTACTCGAGGGCGGCGGGACCGACGCCTACCACGTCGCGAACGCCAAGGGCATCGACGCGGACACTCTCCCCGGGGGAGAGAGCAGGCGCGGCCTCCTGGATAGGATGAGGGACATCGTCGTGGTCCGCGGTGCGCTGTTCCCGGAGACTCTCGTCGCCCCGGGAAGCGCCGGCGCGGATGCCGGGGCCGGCGGTTCGCTTAGTGGAGACCTGGACGACGATTTGTTGTCGTCGTCCGGGAAGGGTAACGCGACCGAGAAGAGCATCGACGAGCTTCTGGCGTCCTTGGGTGTGGACGACGATGACGACGACGATGGTACTTCTTGGAAGTTTGACTATGACGACGACGATGACAAAAAGGCAGAGGACGGAAAGGGCGAGGACGATTCAGACGACATCGACGATGAGAACATTTCATCGATCATGGACGAGTTGCAAGTTTGGAGGGGGAGGAATGCGTCGAGTCCGTATGACGCCTGGGACGTCGATAGGAAGGATGAATTCGATGTGAGTTCCTATTTATTGTTCGTGTATTTCTGTGTGCGTGGGCGATGGCCGATATTTTCTAATTGAGTTGGATTATTCGCCTTTTTCTAAAATCATATCAGCGATGGATCGAGTCATACATATCGACTCTCTACCCGGAAGCCGATGCCAGTACCGTGGATAAGGAAGCCACGCGCATTTCCCTCCTCTCGGCAAGTCCGATCGATGTCAAGAAGACGAAGGAGTTCTGGGGCAAAATTGGTTCCGCGACGGATGCCGAACTATTCCTGACGGATTATCGCGCGGATGCCGAACGTAAATTGAACTCGATCTGGGCATTGTCATCTCCCACGGATGAGGACAGGAATCTCCAAGTGGAGTTGGAGGCCATCCTATCGGTACCTTTCGACGTACAGCTCGACAAGCTAGCGAATATGGGCACCCTCCGTCCCATTCTCGACAACTACGCACCAGGGAAGGAACGCAAGTCCTTCCTCGAGAAGTACGCGCACATCTTCCTCGAGGGATTGGCAATGGAACACCTGGTGTCGGATCCCGATGGTCCCATCGGATTGGACGATATCGGACCGGATCTGCGCGAGCAATTATCGAAAGAGTGGAAGCCATCATCGGGCGGCGTAGGATCCGATGATCAGAAGCCTCGATTCGCAATACGCATGGTCGCGTACGGCACAGACGAGTATGGCACCGCCCGCGCCGAGAGGGCGAGAGAGCTATACCGCCTGTGGAACGAGCACAAGGCGAACAGGGCGAGGTTCGAGGAGGCATTGTACAAGAGGGGCCATCTTAGGTTGGAGGAGGACGGGGCGCCTCGTGTTCAAAGAAGGATTAAGAAGAAGGATAAGAAATGATACTCTCCCTCTAGAGGGTTGGATGGAATGCACCGCACATGAGCGAACGATGTCTAAATATATTATAAGTGGAATGCCGGCCTTTAAACTGATAATAACACGAAGCGTATGTCGCTCGTAATCTTTCCCCACGATACGCAAGCTACGAGGGATTCATCTTCCACCGCCTCGCTCCCTCGGTGTCCGTCGCGCACGGCATTGCAGGTATCCGATTCCTGCTCACGTACGACGCCACGTCGAACGGATCCTCCCCCGTTTCACCACCACCACCACCACCACCGACCTCCCCCGTCGAATTCGTACCGCCACCACGGGGTATCGAACGACGGAAGGTCGCCTCCTGCCCCATCGCCTCGGATATCGTAACCTCCATGATCGTCACCCCCCTCTCGATCAGGTAATTCGCGTTCAACCTGCCCAATATCTTACCGTACAGGTATATCGCCAATTCCTCGGCGGTCGAATGCATTATCGGCAACAAGAGACAATCCTGACGTGGGAATACGAATTTCGATCCATCCTCGCACGTTATCGTGACGGTACCCCCTCCCCCGATCGATGTCGTCGTCGGGGGATGATCATCGTGACGCGTGCGTCGCCTTTTCCCGTTCCCGCTCGTCGTCGTCATCGTCGTCGTCGTCCCCATTCCCTCCCCGTCATCCTCTCCGTCTCCCATTCCCTCCTCGTCCTCCTCCCCCCCCCGTCCCCCCCCCTCCCGTCCCTCCTCCTCCTCCTCGACGACCTCAATATCGAGGACGTCGCTCAACATTGGCACGATGAAATATTCGTTCATCCCCTTGCACACGTATTTGACCGCCTCCTTGACGCAACCGAAGTCCAACACGTATCCGTCCCCGCCGATCTTGCCACCGCTCCCGATCAAACGGACGGACGCGCGGTAATTGTGCCCGTGGAGACGTTCGCGAAATCCGCGGTATGCCACGAAGTGCGACGCGTTGAACTTGAACGTGTCCTTCGAGACGTATATTTCGAACGCGGCGACGCCGGACGACGACGAATACGACGACGACGGGGCGGTGACGGTGGTGGGACCGTCGTCGTCGTCGTCGTCGTCCATCATCGCGACGCTCCCACGCGTCGCGGTAGTATTATCGGGCATTCGCCGAATGCCTTCCGACCCTTTTCGCGCCCCTCCCCTTCTTGGAAGATTTGGGCGGGGGGTGGGGGGGGGGGGACGTTGACGACGGGGACGTCGCGTATTTATTACTCGTTGGCCGGGACGACAGACGACAGTCGTTAATCGTCGAAGATGGGGACGAGGCAGACGACGTCGCACTTAACCTCCCACTGACGACTTTTCTCTTTCCTCTCTCTTTTTCATATTTTTTATTAGAGGCTCCTTCAATCGAGTCTGTCCGTCATCTCGAGCGTGGCCTCCACAAAACCAAAAAAAAACACTCCAAGGGAGAACAAACCCCGCCCCCCCGCCCGCCCCCGCCCTCTTGACGAGACCATGCCGCCCACGACGTCCGCATCGGCATCCCATCGACGCTCGGCCCGATTGCGTCGGGAGTATCTGTATCGCAAATCATTATCATCGTCGACGTCCGAATCGAACAATTACGAGGCCAAGCGTCGCATACGCGATGCGCTGAGTCAGGGCAAGGCCCTGCCCACCGAATTGCGCGCGTCGTACGACAGACTCAAGAACGAGATCGATAACGAGGACGACAAGCACGACGGGGATAGCGATAAGGTCAATCACGTCGACGACGAGTACGGCGATGCAGGACATACCGATCCTCGGATATGCGTCACGACGTCTCGCAGTCCTAGCAGTCGTTTGAAGCAATTCGCGAAGGAGATGAAGGTCCTACTTCCCAATTCGACCCGCATCAATCGCGGCGCGCATCGAGTCGACGAGCTCGTGAACGTATGCAAGGAATCGGACTTCACCGATCTCGTCGTATTGCAGGAGACGAGGGGCGAACCGGACGGCATGATAGTGTGTCACTTGCCCCTCGGGCCGACGGCGTACTTCACCCTCAACGGATCGGTATTGCGACACGATCTCGAGGGGGGGGCGGCACCCATGTCGGAGGCATATCCCCACGTCATCGTGAATGGGATGGAAACGAAGTTGGGCAAGCGGATCGGGAACATACTCAAGTGCTTGTTTCCCATACCCAAACCCGATACACGCAGGGTCGTGACGTTCAACAACGACGGGAACGATCACATATCGTTCCGTCATCACGTGTATAATATGAAGACGAGCGGGGGGAATGGCACGGTGGACGACGTCGCGTTGTACGAGGTCGGACCGCGATTCGAAATGAGATTGTATCAGATCAAGCTCGGCACGCTCGATATGAAGGATGCCGAGAACGAGTATGTGTTGAGGCCGTACATGAATACCGCTAGCAAGAGGACGGTCCTATAGAGAGAGGAGGGGGGATATGGTAACTGCAGAGGCGGAGCCATGCCTAAAGGGGTGAAATGGGCGGGATGGGACGTTTTACGATGCGTATCCCACAAAAAATGCCCCTTCGTGCAATCGGATGATGTTATATTTTTGTTCAATTATACCCATTATAAAATACCACACCTTAAAAAAAGATGATGCAAACTCGGGTTTATCGTGCGTATGGAACTATTTAACTCGGGGAATATCACATGAGGGTATCCCTCTGATATGCATGGTAATCTGCGTATCCCACAAATGCCCTTTCGTGCATCTGGTGATGCTATTTTTTGTTCAATTGAATACCACCTTAAAAAGGTCATCCAAAATCGGGTTATCGTGCGCATGGAACTATTTACTATTTAACCCGGGGATAATATCACATGAGTGTATCCATCTGATATGCATGGTAATCTATTTACATTATTACACGCCAATCCAAGATATTAAGCTACTACGATATCGTATTTTACCAGGTACGTCGTTCAATCTGCCAGATATATCAATCCCCCCCTCTCCGAGAATTTCAACGAATCGGGATCCTCGAGCGCCGCATCTTTCAAAACTTCCAAGAATTTCGCAAATCGACGTGCCCCGATCGATGGGATGAAGTTATATACCTCCTCGCGCGTGGTGGACTTCCTACCGAATACAGCCGTCGTGAACGATATCGATGCAGGTAGCGGACTCAGCATCGATTTAGATGCGGCATTGATAGTGACGTCGACGTCCGTGATTGAGAATAGATGAACCTTTCCCCCACCGAGGACGGGCAACAGCTGCGTGTCGAATAGGACGTGCGAGTGGGTGACGTAGCACGTTCCGGCCGAGTTACCGACGAGGACGTTGCATACGAGCAGGGGGACCTCATCCGGGGCGGAATCCATAACATCGGCGAGGGAGCCGACATTCGAGCTCCTCTTACGAAGCGAGTGGAATAAATCGGCCGCCTTGGTCGCGAGGGGATTCCTTCCGTAACAACCTCGTATAGTGGCCATCGAATCCCGCTTGTGTGCCTGCATCTTTGCCAGGCGATCCATTACCTGCAAATTTTTCCTCCCGAGACGAGCGCCCTGTTCTATGTCATTTTGCCTCTGAAACGCCGCCACGACGATGGATACCGCCTTTTCCGAACGCTCGAAGCTCGTGAATTGATTTTGCGTATTCTCCCCGATTCGGTCGATCCGATCGAGAGCTGCCGTAACCTCTGGGCCCCATGGAGGACTTACGTCTGAGTTTGATTGATGTGGATACACGATAGGAGGAAACCATTGTGACGAAAAAGTGAAATGAAGAGAGGGCAATCTTACACCGGAAAACAAGATTACCTTCCGGAGCCCTAAAATCTAGCGGGTATGCCGTCAGTGGAACTGGCATCGGTAATTTCGGCGGGGTCATTCTATACATATCAAAAGTT
This sequence comes from Cyclostephanos invisitatus, assembly GCA_036939675.1. Taxonomy (NCBI): domain Eukaryota; phylum Bacillariophyta; class Thalassiosirophyceae; order Thalassiosirales; family Thalassiosiraceae; genus Cyclostephanos; species Cyclostephanos invisitatus. The sequence continues at coordinate 14,893 of JALLBA010000243.1, read as the reverse complement.
GGTCGTAGGAGTTGGTCAACATTGCCACAAGATATCTCAGCTTCGCGAGCATAAATTTCTAGGTCCGACGCAGTTTTCACCAGCGAGACTATCATATTTTCGCGACAGAGGGCTTTTATTTGAGAGATGAAATGACCGTCCAGTGTAGGTAGCGCTGGGTATTGGAAAACGGTATACATTCCAAGTGTGCTGACGAATAATAAAAAAGGTTGAAATGTGAATTCTCATAGACCGAGCAAAATAATAAACTCAAGCGTCTCATTTTACCTGTATGCAAGACATCTGCGATCTAACTCCTCAATGCAGTCCTTTATGAGCATCCAGGACGATTTCAAATACGGCTCGTCTTCCTTCGATAAGGCGGGGAACAATCCTTTGCTCTTCCGCTTTGCTGCGTCCAATGCTGATTTTGAAATGACACCAACAGAGGGTGAATGGGTGTAGTTTTTCATCAAATGGGCAGACATCAGTTCCATCACCGTTGGGTATGACGAGGAGCTCGACTGTTCCTCCTGAACGTTGACACCAAAATAGCGGATCGGTGATGCTATTGCATCTCCGAACGATTTCAGGTATCTCTTTGTGCTGCTAGTATGTCTGATTTCATCATCACCTTCGCGCATAGGGTGGTCAATGGCAAAACCGGAGCCACCAAGAGCCTTAATCTGTTGCACCAGTGAAGCGGCCTCTTGTAAATTTTTCAGGCTTTGTATGCATTCTAAGCGATGGTCATCAATTCTTTTATTTTCCCCCTCTCCATCGCTAACGCCAACACCATTAACTTCATTACCAATGGTAAGAGAGGAAGGTGACGACAAAGGTGCAACCACATCAAATTCTTCCTTGATATCCACCTCACCCATCCTTAATCTCGCTCGTGCTACATCCTGCATTCGGAAAATTCGGATCAGGACTACTCTTTGACATTCCTTACAAGCTTTTGTTGTGACCAATTGTGCATCGAGAATGTAGGGCGGTAAAACATCAAACGTTGGGCCCTTTTGTCTCATGCCAAGAATAGGGGACAAAATCGAAGAAAGTCCCGAGGCGACTGACACATCGTCGCTTAAGCATTCGGAACTATTTTCTTCGCCATTCTCTTTCCCCCCTTCACCCGGCATCCACACCCTAATCTTTGTACCCGGTAGGACTGCCCTTAGATGCTAGCAGGTGAAGAGTACGAGGAATAAATAAACGCATGAGAGGCAAGTTACATGATTCATGCGGATAACGCCGAAGGACGACACTAACCCCCCCTTGTCTCTTGGTCATTTCCCCACCCAGCCTCTCCACCGAGGTCGCAAGAGAATCCATAACCGCGCCGCACATGACATCGCAACGGATGCGAACGGTCACGGTCCGCGCCGGGAGGGGTTCCCGAACATGTCGGGATGGCAAACCATACGTCATGCCGCCTATGTCCTCGAATACGAAGTCGCCGTCCTCCCCCTCGACGGAGGAGTCGCCGTCGTCCCTGGGCGAGTTCTTCGCGGGCGTGCACGGCATGACGCGCTGAGAATCGTCCGCCATCCCCCCGCCCGCGACGCCCCGATCATTCGCGACATTCGTCCCCCCCCCCCCGACGTCCTCGTCCGATTTACGCTCGCCCGGTCCGGGATTCCATCCCGAGAATAATCGTCGTATCGTATTGGATTTCAGCGGCTCGATGTATTCCACGTTGCATTCGAGTATGCGCCTCAGCGTCTCCTCGCGCACGCGGGACGGTACCTCCCCCTGGGGCCGAATAACGAAATTCGGCATGGTGACGATGTTCGACGTCTGCAGATCGTTCCGCGATAGGAACGGCCTGGTATACGCCCCGGATTTGACTTCGCTTCGAGATATGTGCAGCGTCCGCGCGTGATCGGAAAGGCTGTACGGACGATGATCGCCGTTGGACGATGGTTGATTCTCGGTGTAGTATTCGTGAATCGAGGTGCTCCAGCCATCGTCGTTGGTCTCCGTGCATTTATTCGATTCAGCAGCCCTGCATACCGCTCCCCCGATGACGACGTTTCGAGAATCGCCATCAACCCGACCAAGAACCTCGTAGTCGTAGTCGCCGTCGTCTCCATCGCCGACACGACCCTTCTCATCGTTCCAAATTTTCGAGAAATCGTAAGCGGCCGCATCCAGCTCATCCTTTAGATTTTTATCCGCGTCGACGTGGCTGTCTCCACCGGCGCAACCGCTGCTGTCGTCGTCGCTATCGTCGTCGTCGTCGTCACCCCATGCCGAGGCCGTCGTATACATGAGGATGCCATCCAATGCCAAAGCCTGTTCCTTCAGCAGTTCGGAAACCTTGGGAGAGGACAACCTCGCGAATTCCTCGAGCTCGGCGTCGTCGTAGTGATCGCATGCATTCTCGTCGACGATGACGCCATCGCCGGCGATGCCGCCTTCGAGGCGTCCGCGGTCGTCATTTATGGCCGGATGATGATCCGCCGCTGCCGGATTCGTCGATGCCGCATTCGTCGCCCCCCCTCCCCGCCTCTCCTCCTTCCTGTTCGCCATGCACAGGATCGTTTCCGCGTAGGCGCGTATTTTTTCGTGATCTGGAATTTCCTCCATCGCGGAAGACGAGGAGGCCAACGAGGAGGACATGATCTCCTGATCGTTGTCACTTTCCGCGTCCGAGGAGGCCGCACCGGCCATCGTACTGATGCTACCGGTGCTAACATCCAAGTTCTCCGCCATGTTGTCCGGCCGCGCGCTTAGATGAAGGCGTGTAGTAAGATCGCTATGATCGGGACATAATCATTGCCAACGGAATGACCGAGCGAGATGATGTCAAAAAAATTCTTGCCTTCTCTTTTCTCCGTTTGGAAAACGCAAGAAACTTCATGGGAGAAGAAGAAACTTCAAATAATTCCGTCGCGGCTTCTGGTCCCCGTCGGTCTCGCAGCAAAAAAAAACACACAAAACCTCGCTCGCCGTTCTCCCCCACGCCGGCCCCCCCCCGCCGTCCTGCCCGCCCGTCCTACCGACGAGATACAATATCCGCTCGCTCCGCGTTGAATCGTCCAATCATCCCATTGAAGTGATCGTCATCGGGTATGACGATTCCGATTGGGACTGCCGCCGCCGTCAGAAATCGCATCAAATCGAAGGCTTGTGGCGACGACGACGACTGCGACGATGACGGCAACGCCGCTACCGCCACGCCGATGACGCCGCCATCGCCGCTTCCCGATGTCGATGGGATCGAATTCGTGGATTACGTCGACGAAAATCAGATCGGCGACGTGATGCGCCTCGTCGGACAGGATCTCAGCGAGCCATATTCCAGTTGAGTCATGTATAAAATGATGTTATGTCATCAGTTTTATCGTCATCGTTGTCATTGTCGTGTTTTCTTTTTCGCGTGTCCGCGAACTTTCAACCGACGCGTCAATATCGCCTGCCATCATATTAACAATCATATGTGTATATATTGTACAATATATCCATACCTCCCCAGTTTTCACCTATCGATATTTCCTCCATCGATGGCCGCAACTCTGCATCCTGGCCGTGCCGACATCAAAAACACGCGATGATGACGATGATGGCGACGACGTTGAGCGAATGAGACTACGACGTCCCATCGGGTGCGTCGTGTGCAAAATTGACATCGAGGGCGAGAGCGAGGGCGATGACGGCGGCGCGAGCAACGATGGGGCAGCCCCAACGCCGAATGGCGGCAGGGGAGGTGCGGCGTACAATGGGTACATTGGCATGCTCGCCGTGGAAAATGAATATCGTCGTTCCGGAATAGGGTTGGCGCTCGTACAGCGCGCCATACAACGCATGAAGGACATGGGATGCATATCGATACGATTGGAAACGGAGGTTACGAATCGCGCCGCGATGAGATTGTACGAGGATAGATTGGGCTTCATCCGGGAGGAGTTGCTGAAGAAATATTACCTGAATTGGGGGGATGCCTATCGATTGCGATTGTGGTTGAATGGCTGAGAATATGAAAAAAAGGGAATGCGGTCAATGTAGGGGATCTTTTTTTGGTCTTGTTTCGGTGTTGCCTTGGCCGGCGATGTCATACGATGGTGACCGAGGTTAGGTTGGTCGTTCAGTCGAAATATATTATGGTCCCTCCTGGCCGATATTGACTGAACAAACTCTTCTAGAGTATGTATCACCCAAAATCGCATGGTGGGGTTCGAGGAGACGTGGGTTTTCAAAGGAAAGATTAATATGATAAGTGCCATGTTTCGTCAAGTAGTATTTAGGTTTAGGTTCCTACCGTATCTATTGATCATGATAGGGAGGAACTGAGGCGCGAAGGGACCGAGATCAAGAGGAATGATCGTATCGCACTACGATACCTTCCCTAAGCTGCGTGTATGTCTGATCACGTTGATGTTCCTTTTCCTCCTTGAAAACGTATTCCATCGATCGACGACAACGGCAGTGGCCTCGTCCCCTACACATTGACAACGACGATGCCGATCAGCCATGGCCCACATCTCTCGGCTTCCCCATCTATGATGCTGACAGAATTCAGAACCCCATTTCTTCCGCGCGTTCCTCGGTGATGGCTACAAAGTACGCATGTGTCCCATGGTTTTTGGTTGTTGTTGTTGTTGTTGGATTTTTGGTGGTCTGTTCTGTGATGATATGTTCTGACACCAATTGTATGGTGCAATAAAGGAACTACTGATACTAAATAACACTATAGGTATTACACTCATACAATCAATTAAAAGTAGATATCCACATGCACTCTAGAGCACTCTCCAGACAACCCTTATCATCATTCCAACACGTAGACCCTAACATGGCCAGACATATCGCCATTGTCATCATTTCCATAAGAGCCGATCGCCACATTGTTGCCATCTGCCGACAGGGACACTGACCACCCTGAATAATCACCAGCCGCCTCTTCATCAATGCCATCCCCTATCTTGGTCCAAATAGAATCAGATTCATCCATTCGATAGGCACTCACGCGACCCGAAAAATCACCATTGGCCTCAGGGGCACCCACCGCGAGGGATTTTCCGTCGTCCGAGAGTGAAATAGAAAACCCAAACCGACCGGCAATTGCATCACCCACAATATCTTTGCCGATCTGATTCCAATTGTCCGTGCTGAGATTGTTAACGCCCTCCAGGGAGAAGACTCTCACGTATCCAGGCCAATCCGAATTTCCATCTGCCGATATACCCATTCCAGGAGAACCGATCGCGAGAGTATTGCCGTCTTGCGAGAGCTTTACGGACGCCCCGAAAAAATCATTCACATTGTCGCCGTAGATGCTCTGGCCGAGTTGTTCCCAGCTCGACCCTTCACCATCAAATCGATAAACCTTCACTTGACCTGCATCATCACCATTATTATCATTCCACAATGCCCCGATGGCGATGGTTGATCCATTAGCCGACAGTGACACTGACCATCCTAACTGATCACCAGCCTCCTCGCCATCGATATCCTGTCCAATCTGTTCCCAGCTCACGCCATCATCGTCCACCAGACGATACATCCTAATGAGCCCCGAGATCACTCCGTTAATATCATCGTTCCTTGGAGCGCCAACCGCAATCGTCTTGCCATTGTCGGAGATGGAAACAGAAAACCCAAACTCGCCGCCGTTCGCATCACCGACCATGTCTTCGCCAATCTGATTCCAATTGTCCGTACCGAGACTGCTGTCGCCTTCCAGGGTAAATACTCTGACGTATCCCGGTCCATCGATCTCACCACTCCATCCCGGAGAGCCACAGATTATGGTCATGCCATCGGGAGTTACATCTACAAAATACCCGAAATTGTCATAATCTTTATCGCCAAAGATGGTCTGGCCGAGCTGCACACTGTTTCCGCCATCATCATCGGAAAGGGTACGGAAGACTTTGACATATCCCATATCATCGTTACTGTATGGAGCTCCAATCGCCATGATGCTGGCGTCGGCAGAGAGAGCCACCGACCTTCCCAATCTATCACCGGCGGCATCTCCGACGATTGTTGCACCCTGTTGCTTCCAGCTCGACAACACGGCGGCCTGGCGGGGGGGGGAATATGTAAGTCATCGAAAATAATGTCGAACACGCAAGATATAGAGATCGTTGTCCCAATACAGATAAAACAAATATGAGACGATATTTCAAGACTATTTACACTCACAACGGTAGCGATCATGGGCGTCGTCGTTGTAGATGTGGTGGTGGCGGTCGAGGTGGGAGTACTGGTGGTGTCGGTGCTGGTCGTGATGGCGGTAACCATAGCGTCCGTGCCGGCGGTGTCGGTTACAGTGGCAGTGCCAGACGTCCCATTAATATTGATGACAGCTGCGGGTGTGGGATCATCTCGATTGAACCCGACCATCTTGACCACCACCCCAACGATAACGCCCACCGCAACCAACCCGAACGACATGAGACAGATCCTAACAGTCTTCCCGCATTTAATCGACCATCCTGGAAGGTCGTCAGTCATCCCACTACCTCTATCCTCTCCCACCCCCTCCTCCTCGTCAGCGTCTTCGTTGTATTGGTAACGGGCGGTAGGAGTAGGAGCGTGAAACGGGGTCGTCATCATCGGCACCTCCTCGCAAACCATATTGCCAATAAGCCTGGCACGCGCGAATGGGACCGTTCGCCCAGCAGCGGCACCGCTTACCACACGAGGATCGTAGACGCCGGCGGCGGTGGTAATGTTGGTAGACCGACGATAATGTGGAGGAAATGGCATCCATCCCGACCTGGCATCCATGGGAGGTTGCCGTTGACGACCGCACCCTTCCGCCTCGCTGACGACCATTCCCATTCCCACTCTACCCCCCACCCTCGATGGAGGAGGAGGACGAGCCGCGACGTCGTCGTTGGTAATCGGACAACGGTCCATATCTGGAGTAGGACGCGACTGCGACGAAATCGCCAACGATTCGTCGTAGTATCCATCCTCCATCAATAGCTCAAGGGGGGGTGCGCTTGGTTAGGGACACGTAGGGTCATTCGCGTCGTAGTAGTCGGTGGCGACGGCGGGTGGGGTGTCGACGTCCATGGAGTCGACGGCCTTTTTGGTAGTGGTTGTTGTTGCTGCTGGCGGGCGGGGAGGAGGAGGATGACGGATCGGGGGGGATATGTCGCCGGATAAATAACGTAGGAACTCGTCGTCGAGGGAATCTTCGTCGTCGTCTCTCTTCAAGGATGTCATGTCGATCTTCTCTTCATCTTCTGCCAACTTCCTCTGTCCGAATATTATTGTAGGGGCGGACGTAGAGACGGAATTGCACGTGGTCGACGAGGAGGACGTGACGGCCCGAGAAGGAATAACAACGTTCGATTCCGATGTTTCGATTTCGTTCCATCGACGACGACTCTGACCCCACTGATGCCCTCGAGGGATTCGAGTCGACGTTCCAAATCGCGTATCCTCGGATCCTCCGAGCCGACGACAACGACCGGCATGACCGAGGAGAAGGAAGGGTCGGTAGGAGGACCGATGACGACCACCTCTTCGGTCTCATCATCGGACAACTTCGGGGGAGGCGCGGGGGCCGTCTTGGCCCGTTCCTTGATCATGATTTAGATGGTGATGGGGGTATTGTTCGGTGTATTTCCTTTTTTCAAAGAAACGAAACCGAACCCAAACATGATATGTAGATGATTTCTTTTATTATCGGAACTCCGGATGAGAACCAGCTGCTATCAATCATCGAGCGCACATCATCGTCACGCTGATTGGGAACCCGAAGGCCTGCGAGTCTCAAACGATCCGGAAGGCCAATGATCGAAAATTGAAAAATATCTTTCATGGTGTTATTTTAGCCTGATTTTAGTAAATCTTTGTCAGTGACGATGTATTTACCGTCGTCGCCGTCATGAAGCAGGAACACGCGTACGATAGTGACTCGCTTACTGACGTCGGAGGATGGTCGCGTTCGTGGGAGGGAAGAGGGGGGGCGACCCCGACGGGTGGGCAGTAGGGGGCGATGTCCATCATAGCTTCTTCATTTTCACGAATATTTTATGAGATTGATGAGATAGAGTGGAGGACGAGAGAAGAGCAGTTGTTTGTTGTTTGTTGTCTTGGTGTTGTGTTTGGCAACTCTCACACCAAAAAAAAGACACACAAAAGCAAAAATATTGGGCACATTGAAAAGGGCACCCCATCGCCTCGGACTTGCCGATTCAATGAGGCAATAAATAAAAATCATCATCAACAAACCAAATCCCCCAAAAATGTGTAATTGAAGAATGTGACTGTCCAACGCTATCTCGGGCATCGCCATCGGGGGACGGCTGAACAAATTGCCAACCACTCTAGTGACGACGAAGACGGCGACGACAGCAACATGCAAAAGTACTTCATTATAAGGGGCAGACGAATATATACCAAAAAATGTGACACACATCATAGTCCATCCGACCATCAAATAGATCGGAATCGGGGCGTTCAAAGGACGCACGCAATTGGTGATTGTGATCCTCAACGATGGGCTGGAGGAAATTGGGGAGGAGGCATTTTTGGCATGCGCATCGCTAGAGGAGATCATCATACCCAGCGCCATCAAGACGATCAAGGACTATACATTCAATAATTGCTGGGGGTTGACGGCTGTCACTCTCGGATATGGGCTGAAGGAGATCGGAATGTGGGCATACGGATACTGCTGATCCCTAGAAAGCATCATCATACCCAACGCTGTCAAGTCGATAAAGGAGGGGGCATTCAGATATTGCTCGGGGTTGGCGACTGAGACTCTCGGCAATGGACTGGAGGAGATCGGGGCTTATGAATTTTTCAGATGCACATCGCTCGTACACATCGTCATACTCAACGCCGTCAACATGATAAAGGAGGGGGCATTCAGATATTGCTCTGGATTGACGACTGTGACACTTGACGAGGGGCTGGAGGAGATTGGAGAGGAAGCATTACTATTTTGCACATTCCTTGAGAAAGCATCATCATACCCAAATCCGCGAAGACGATAAAAAAGGGGGCAATCGCTCGTTGCTTGGGGTTGATAACTGTGACACTCGGCGAGGGGCTGGATGAAACAAGGGAGAGTGCATTCAACTCATGCACATCGCTACACCACATTGTCATCCTCCCAACCGCCAAGTCAAATGACGACAGTGCCAGCAGCCCCCAAGCGCTGCCGCAAGACTCTCCATTGCTCATAAGCAGAGCAGAACATCACTCGTCTTACTTGAACCACCCCGTTTTGAGCATCACGTTGGATGGAGGTAGAGATGGTAAAGGGGTCGACGGCCAAAGGGACGATGATGACAATGACATCGGGGAGCGTCCAGACGACGGTGCGACTATCGTCCTGACGGCGGTGGCGCATGCATGTCGCGACATACTTGCGTACGCGCATCGTCTGCTGGATATGGATGATTGGATGGGCATGGGCGTCATCGGGGATGACGAAGGAGGCGGCGTGGAGGATCGTCCCCCCCCTCAACCCCCTGCTTTGTCGTGTGCAACACACCCGGACGGGTCATGTTGATATTGAACAACGAGACAGTCTGTCGTGCGGGCGATGATTGCTCGTTCGCGTCACTATGCCACTGGGCAGTCGGGAATGGTTGTGTATTACGCGCGAAGACATCGAATACGACCACAACAGACGGTGATCGAGGCGGACAATGCGGCCAGACCATCGGACCCCACCGAGGAGAACGCAGACATTCTGGCGCATGCATTGGTAGAAACTGGCCACGCGAGCATCGAGGGGGACGTCATCACGATATATCCTGGCGGTGTTCCGCAACGTCGACGATGCGGAAAGTCGATGGCACAAGGCCGCCTTCCGCATACACGTAATGAGAATCGCAATGAGGGTCAAGTTGAGGAGACTGAAGTGAGACATTGAGATCACCGGTAGGGATGCCGTCGAGGCGAAGAAAAGAGGTGCGAGCGAATCAGCTTTGGTGGGCATGCACCGATGCAAGCTGGAATTGGAAGAGGCGAAAATATTGAGTACGTATTGCTTCTTGGTCCCCGGAGCGTTTTGTGCCTTACACGACAAGTAAGGAGCTGGCGGGCCAATGTTTACAATATGCTGAATCGCATACCTACCTTCTCCGCTGGTTGGAGTTCTGAATGCTTGCTTGATATCATCGATTCCAGGCTCCATGATGAAAGTTTGAATGAAGCTCCCATGTTGTTGGAACTAGTCATGCCAAAGAATGATATTGTTCTGCGTGTTCTTTCCTTCCTCTAACTTTTGGCGATGACAGCAACAATAGGGCTTTTTCAAGACCTCCATATGGCACAAAACGAAGACTAATTATATGTTTACACTACAATTAGATTATAATCCCAGGAGGCGACTACAATTCCAATAGACTTTAATGTAATGTCCCTGCTGGTCGATAGTGACTGAGTGATCTCTTCTGGAATTGTACTTATGGTTGGGTTTTGGCAATCAAGGTTTTTCAAAGTAAAGTAATTAGATTAGAATAGGTAAGTGCCATGATTCGTCAAGAGTCGGCATCAACTTTTCCCACTCCTCTCACTCGCTAAAGCCGCCGCCTTTCGGGCCCTGCCCTCGGCCTTCTCCCTGCGTCTTCTATCTCTGCGCTTACGCTCCCTGTGCTTCGCCACTAATTCATCGAATCCGATGTCCATGAGCTTCATCCTGGTCAATCGGCTCGCCTTCGCCACCGGCCCGAGCAAACGAACCGCCATATCGTCCGTGACCTCGACGCACTTCTCGAGGGACCTGCCGCTTATTCTCTCGGCCTCGTGTACGAGATCGACGTCGCTCTCGCCGACGAGACTCACGGCCCTCCCGCGCCGACCGGCACGTGCGGTCCGACCGACGCGATGGACGTAATCCACGGCCCTGCGCGGGAGCTCGGCGTTGATCACGAGGTCGACCTCGGGCACGTCCAGTCCTCTGCTCGCGACGTCCGTCGCGACGAGGACGCGCACTCGCTGGGATTGGAACGTCCCCAACGACGCCAATCGTCGATTCTGCGACAGAAGGGAATGCAGCGCGACGTTGTGCACACCGAGTTCTGTGAGTATGCCCGAAATATGAGCGCATCGCTCGCACGTCGGCGCGAATATGATCGCCGATCTGGCGAGCGGATGCCTCCTCGGTCGGCCGTCTCCGTTGTTTCCATCGCCGTCCTCCTCGTGGTCGTCGATGTTCCCGCCAAATAGCTTGTTCGTATTCCTTCCGCCGGCGGCGACATCGTTCCATCCCGACGACGATTCCGCCACGTTCCCCCCTCCCTTGTTCCCGCGTCCGCCGTTGGTCATGAGAGTCCGGACCACGCAAAGCAGATATGCCTCGCGAACACGATCGGGCATGAAGACGTACTCCTGACGAAGTCCCGCGGGGATGTTGGGGGTGGAGCCTCCCGCGTCATCGTCGTCGTCGTCGTCGTCGTCATCGTCCTCATCTTCAACGTCATCATCGGTCTTCCTCGTCTTGGTCCCGTCTTTCTCCTTCTTCCCCTTCCCCTCCTCTGCCTTCCTTCCCCCGCCCCCGCTTCCATTGTCCCACGTCCCGTCCTCCCTGATGACGACCTTCTCCAACGACATTCGTCCGACACCCGCCCCCGCCATATCCTCCAAACTCGCGAGGGATCGCGTCATGGTCGCGCTGAAGAGCAACGTGCGACAACCCTCCCTCCTCGTCCTGCGCACCACGCTTCCACCGCCGTCACCGCCAACGCCGGCGGCGACGACGGTGGTGCTCTGCAGCAGTATCTCGGCGACGTCCCTCTCGAAACCGGATTTCGAGCACAGCAATCGATCTGCCTCGTCCAATACCACGAACCTGACCTTCTTGAGGTTGGGACCGTAGTACGACGACGACGCCCCACCCGAAGTCCCACCGCCGTCGCATCCCGCGTCGCCGGCCCTGCATAGCTCCGCCAAACGTCCCGGCGTGGCGACCACGAAATTCGGCCTGGAGTCCATTTCGAGACACTGTCGGGTGGCGTCCTCCCCCCCCACCACCAACGCGCACGTGACCCTCATGCCGGATCCCCTCCCGATGGCGAGTATTTGCTGCGTGATCTGCTTCGCCAATTCGCGCGTCGGGGTCAGTATCAGTCCGAATATCCCGTACGGATCGTTCGACAGTATTTGCAACAACGGCAGCGCGAACGCCGCGGTCTTGCCGGAACCGGTCGCGGACAGGACGAGGAGGTGACCGCCACCGCCACCGCCACCGCCACCGCCATTGCCGCTATTCGACAGCTGCAGTATCCTCGGTATTATCGCGCGCTGGACGGGCGTGGGACATGCGAATCCTAGCTTCCGACAGGTCGATGCGAGGGGGGGGGATAATCCGAGGTCCGCGAATGTCGTCAGCGATGACATCATGGACGACGATGATGATGACTCCGCGCCTTTCGCGCGCGGACGTCGTCGTTGGGACGGCGGGGGAATGTCGTCGTCGTCGTCGTCGTCGTCACTCTCATTGCCTCGGGCGCCGCACGCGACATCCGACGCCGATGCGATCATCGCGTCGACGTCGTGGGATGACGGTCGCATGCGCTTCCTCGTCGTCCCCCCCCCTGCCTTGGGATTCTTGCGAAATAGGCTCGACATTTGATGTTGTGTACCCGAGCGAGACGGGGATTGGCGTTGGTGGAAGAGGATGATGGGAGGGTTTGTTCTTTGTTCTCGCTTGGTGTTGTTGAAAGTAGTATTTTGGTTTTTTTGGTTTTTGGTTTTTGGTGGAGGTAAAGAGTGAGATGACGGACAGACCGCCTTCTTCCCGTGCGCCGCCCACTCGTCCCGCCCCTCCAACGCTGGAAAAATAATGCTCCTCGCCATCGACGTCAGCAACAATGAAACGAATCTGATGCATCATAGCAGAAGGGTTTGGCCTCCATCGAGAGCGCTGTAAGGCAGAATATCGTTCTCGTCGCCGCTCATTTCATTCAGCGGTCGCTCTAGAGAGGACTAGTACCTATTATCTACTGCCACAGATACCCCCCTCCGAATGAGAATATGAGCATCCTCCGACCTACCGCCGCCCTCCTCCACTCGTCGTCGACGATATCATCATCACGCGTCGTCGGAATCTTCTATTCATCGATCGCGACGAATGCCAACAATTATCATCATTTCGATGCGAATGCTGTCGCCGATTGCCACGCGTGGAAATACCTGAGAAGGGCGGACGTCATATCACCATCTCATCGCGGTCGCAGTGCCAATTTCTACCACGCGGCGTCACGCAATCGCCACTGCCCGGGCCATCTCGGACCATCTCCCCCGCCATCCCCCCTACCATCGTACTACCATCCAGGCGAACGATGCGGCATTGCGACTCATCGGACGACGATTATGACATCATCGCCATCGTCGTCGCGTAGGTCGCACGGGCATATCATCGTCCCATCGTCTCGAGGGATGATGAGCGACGTCTCGTCCAAGTCCGTTTCGTCGAACCGACCGCCGAATGAAGATCCGCCGCATCCTCCCGCCGGCGGATATACCGATAACGACGAAATTGCCGCGACGACACATGACGAACGACACATCGATGCTAAGAAGGCGGAGGATGGCGAGGAGGCGTCGAAATTGCCATTATCGCAACGGGCGCGATTGCTATTCAAGAGATACGGCGCGGTATTCGTCGGAACTTACATATCCGTTTATTGGACGGTATTATTGGCATTCTACGTCGGTCTCGATTCCGGATTGCTCGATCCCGACCTACTGTCCCAATTGTTCCGCACGGGGAAGGACATGGTCGTCGAGACCGCGGACATCATCGGACCGTCCGGATCGGGCGCGTCCATGGAGGAGGTCGCATCGGCGTACGCCATCGAGGTGAATACCGACATCACCAGGGACAAGCGCACGCTCGCGGACGTCGTGTCCGCCCAATTGAATCACTGGGAGTGGTCGAGGAAGTACGCGCATCGCGTATCGGAGAATCCGCACCTGGCGAATATGGCGGTGGCATGGTTCATGGTCAAATTCACGGAACCCGCGAGGTTGGCGGCGGCGATCGTACTCACTCCCAGGGTCGCGAGGGCGATGGGACGGGACGGTGCGGGGGGCTGACGGCGGCAGGGACCCCTTCCCCCTCCCCCCCCCCCACCTCGAGATGAAAAACGGCACGTAGATATGTAAATGATTAAAAAGGAATATGGCCCCCCCATAACCTCCCTCGAGGATTGATACGTCGTTTTCGATAAATGTGTCGGCGTTGGGCTTTTTTTTTGCGATCGTCCGGATTTCTATAACCCTCGATGCCTACGTTATTTGAAGTCATCGCGGTTAAATATCCGCTGCAGAGAGCGCTGCGTTGGCCGAACGATGGAGCCGTTGACAGCGAATTTCGGTGTGTCGAGCCTACGTTTTAAGCGCTCTCTGTCTGCAGGGGGGAGGTGGAGGGGTGAGGCATGATTTCTCGGAATCGTCGCAATGGCAACAACAAACCTAAGTTTTTATCGGGGGATTAATGTAGTAGCATCAAAGCTAAGTTTTCCAGGGATGAAAAGGGGAAGGGGGACGAGGGCATGGAGGACGTCGCCGACTTTTAAAGCGGGTAGATACATACATGTACTCCTGCAGAAAATCAATATAAATATTCTTCCTAAGAACATCAACTATTATATACGACAAAGTAAGATCGCATCCCCCCCCGCTGCTCTGAATTCTTTTCATCGCTCTAACTCTAATGTCCTCATCCACACATCAGTCCTTCTCGCCACGCTTGCGGTCGGCGCTCGTCTCCTCATCGACAGAAGACTCGGAGGGGGGAGAGTCCTCGGAGAGCTTGCGGCCATCAGCGCTCGTCTCCTCATCGACAGAAGACTCGGAGGAAACAGATTCCTCGGAAAGCTTGCGGCCGTCGGCGCTCGTCTCCTCATCGACAGAAGACTCGGAGGAAACAGAGTCCTCGGAGAGCTTGCGGCCATCAGCGCTCGTCTCCTCATCGACAGAAGAC
>JALLBA010000242.1:0-23049 GCA_036939675.1 Cyclostephanos invisitatus | reverse complement strand
ATTGTCGCTATTTTGCATAATCCGGAATTCTGGATAATCGGTGTGACAGATCTCTAAGCGAAAAGTGCTCGCTCCCCCCCCCCACATCTCCAGATTGAAGCATGCATCGCCGCGCAGCTGCATCGACGACAACCTCGAAGGTCGAAGCGTCGAGGGAACGACGTGCAAGACGTGGCACAAAATTGAGCAATGGTGGGGGCATTAGAAACGCGAATGGACTGCTGCCTCATCACTTATATCATCCAGCTGAAAGTGGGGATGTTTTGAGGAAACTTAAATTCGGGTCGCTATGTTTATGTTTGATGCTGATTTGGGGTGGTGCCATGCATTTTTTTAACCCGAGCTCAACTAATGAAACTGACGGCAGAGATGAAAGTACTTGGAAATTCGGAGGAGTTGCCCTCCCTAAAAATCCCCTGAGGCGAATAAGGAATGACAAGTCGAAATATTTGAGCAACCACGAAAGTATTTCCGAACCCATTGAACAGAGTCCATATACACTATCGGCTTTAGAAAAAAATCCTTATTTAGGATGGCAACCGCCGGTGATTGGATCTTCTATCTCATGGAGAACGTGCTTTAAAGCCGCTGCTTCATCGGATGGGACTGAACAACCTGGTGAGTGATTTTGTCTAACCTTTCATATTATCAACGAAGTGATACTTCATTTTTTTCTTTTCTCTTCATACCAGCCGGTTGCAGCGAAAATCCTGTCGAATTGGGTAATGCCCCATCAGTTGAGAAAGACTGGGTTCCTGACGTGACCATGGTCAGAAAAATGATGATTTATGGCAAAGATCGGGATGGCAATCAATTCCCTCCTCCTCTCTCAAAGGAATTGTGTGGAGATATTGGAGTTTTTGGTGAAAAAACAGGAGATACGAATAAAGAATGTTTGAGAAAGACTATGATCCACCCAACAGGACCTTTGAACTCGACCACTGTCACGATCGACCCCTCCAACCATTTTGGTCACGAGTCTGAGTCTGATAGTGAAAATGGTTCCTTAACTGTCCCAGCTCCCAAAGTTATGTGCCTCGTGTACACCATGGCAAACGCTCATGCAAACCGAATTCGTGCCATGCGGGACACCTGGGCAGGAGGATGCGATGGATTTCTTGCCTTCAGTACAGAGTCGGATCCTAGATTACCAGCAATATCCATTGAACACGAGGGACCAGAAGAATATGGAAATGTATGTGTTTCAGTATATCTTTGTCTCTGTCCACAAGGAAATTACACTAACCCTCATCAACTATTGCATCTCTAGATGTGGCAAAAAATTAGAAGCATTTGGAAGTTTGTTGGGACCCATTATTTGAATGATTATGATTGGTTTTTCATTGGTGGAGACGATCTGTTTGTTTTGCCTCACAATTTGAAGACATATTTGGCATCACTTACCCATAAAGATGGAAATGATCCCAAAACAAAGGAATATTTTGTTGGGAGAAGATTTAATTCTGGTGGACATGATTATTTTAATAGTGGAGGGGCGGGGTATACCTTATCGCGCGCAACACTAAGAAAATTTCTTGCTGCCATGGATGATGCTCAGCATTGCTCGGCAGGCACACGCACCAGTATGGAGGATGTCATGATTGCCCGCTGTCTAAATTACCTTGGCATTCATTTTACAGATACTCGTGATGCCAAGGGTAGAGAGCGTTTTCATCCCTTTGCCCCGGGCACGCACTTGCATTGGAAGCCCCCAAAGGAAGGTGAACCGAGGGATTGGTACGAAGATTACAATGAGGAATGGGGATTATTGCTAGGTCAAGATTGCTGTGCGCCAGACAGTGTCAGCTTTCACTATGTCAAGAAGGCAAGCATGGTCAGACACATGCAAGCACTAATTTATAGTTGCGACCAAACTATTTAAAGATGAGATAGAGGTATCGTACTTAGTGCTTAAGCAAGCTCAGGCTTCAGAATAACTGTTTCAATTAATTCGTTGTAAATGTTAGTAGACCGCCACCTTAGTTACTAAGATAAGATAATAAGCAGCAATTGTCACGTGAGAGAATGTCGGGCAAATATTTACCGGCCAAGTCTGACAGTGACTTGGCCGGTTCAGATAAGCACCTTTCATCTTGCAAGGATTTTCATGTGGAGGAACTGAAGCGTGGTATAACTTCAGTGCCGCTGCAGCTTGCGTTTAAAGCAATCATTCCGTTGTTTAATCTTACCTTATGTTCCATACACTCTACGAGCGAGAGTGTCGGGCAAATCTTCCAAAATACTCATCCAAGGCTCTTCAACAATTACCATTTCATTCTCAGCCACAAAGTCTTGGAAGAGTATTTCGCTGTACCGCAGACATATGGTGAAATTATTACTGCTCGCGTCACTGTGCGCCTTTTTTTTGCTTGGAGGACAGGGTAGTAAGGTGTCATCTTCCTTGATCAGATGAAGGCGTTTGGCTCGTAAGTGGTCTGGTGGGAACATGCACGATCGTTCGGGGACTGGTTGATCCAAGTCTACGACACAAAAATATCCGTACGATCCCTGTGAAGGAGTATGGAATAATGTGACGTGAGTAAACACATACCAAAAGTTTCAAAGTAACATCACTTCACCAGCACTTACCAAAATAAAACGTTGAGGTGCGACAGAATTTGACACTATCCTTGTCACGGGCTCTGACCGTGATGTGAGTTCCTTTGGTAACGATTTCAATAGAGGTACGCCCATATCATTACTCCAATGGCTCCATGAACGACGGCCTAAGTTGTATATGTAAAACTCGTTGTTCGAGCATCCCACCGCGAGAGACGATTCAACACTCCCACCTCCAAGGAATTTAATGCATGTTGTTGACGCATCCATCTGAGGAACAGCCCACCAATGTTGGTGGTGACCAATGCCATCACTAGTCGGCAGAGAAAAGACGTGGACAGAACCCTTTTCAGAAGAAAAGCGGCTAGCAGCAAGCCATTTGCCGTCGGAACTCACGTCCAAGCAAACGATGGGAAAGTGATGCGATGTGGCACGCCTCTCCATCATGTGCTCTTTGAAAATATGCTTCATCGACATGGTATACACAAGCCCTTTGTCTGAAAAGCCAGCAGATAAATTTAGAACATGGATTGGACCACTGTTTGTTGCACAAATCAAATTTTCTTTGCAAAATTTTAAGGCTGTGGCAGGATTCTTGCAATCTCCGCTGAGAATGATTTTTGTTGGGCGTACATCGAGTATCCCATCCTTATCTTCGACCTCTAACAAGAATACGTAGAGAGTCACAGCATCGCTTGCAGCGAGGAACTTGCCATCATCACTAATGACAGAACAGCTCAGGTTGAAAGGGCTCTGAATAGTAATTGTTTTGACCAAGCTCTTCGATTCATCTCTTGATTCTGGAAACATATTTTGAGCCGAGTTTTCCACTGCAGGACCATGCAAAAGATACAATTCAATCCTGTTGTCTCTCGTCACAGCAAGGAGTCGCTGCTTACGAGATAAAGATATCGATGACAGGGTTGGCCAGTTGTACCAGATTTTCGGTCTTATGCTTTTGAAGTCCTTCACAACGTAGGAGCAGATTCGGGCATCAACACTCCCACTCACAAGAAGTTCAAGCGGATTCGAATTGTGGCTAGTCTCTTTGTGACAGATGGCTAGCGCCTTCACGTCATGTGAATGCTTACGATGAGAGTTGGAGCTGATCCATTTGCGTTCTCCTTCTTCAGTGGCACTCGAACACTGGCGCTGGATGCATCTCACACTTGAATCAATGCCACTGGCGAAGATCTTGTTCTCATCTCCACTTACAGCCAGACATAAAACATCAGCACCGCTTTCATTGTGATCAAATGTTTGCGTCATAGTACCAGACATTCCGTCCCATATTTGGACGTTACCAAGGGAGTCTCCTGAGATCACAGTACCATCTGACAACGCCTCGAGCGCCCATACTTTTGTCGATTCTCGAAGTCCTCGATTCTCGACTGTCATCCTTAGTGTTGACTTCCAGCGATGATTAATAGCCGTCGAACTACTTGATGAAGCTATAACAGACCCTGTACTGATAGGCCCTGTGACGAAGGACGTCACACAATCAAATCGACGAATTGTGCCATCAGCCACGCCTGCGAATATCACACTACCTCCCATTCCTTCATCAGTATGCCCATTCTGTCCTGGTAGCCATGCCAAGGACAGAATTGCATTGCCAGCACTAGGCAACGTTGCTGCCAGCGTTGGAATTCCCGAAGAATTTCCTTCTCCGTTGCTGCCGAGAACCGAATATATCTTAATCGTCCCATCCTCGCATCCAGCCGCGAAGTGGGAACGCATGGAAGCCAGGCAAAAGACGCCCCCGCCTCCACTTCCAATCACATTCATTTGACACTTCGTCGCAAAGTCCAATTCAAATATCGTGCCATCGCGACTACAACCGAACAAACGCATTGTTTCGTCCACAAGACTGATGCGACGAGACTCTTGAGCGCCCATGCCGTCGTGATCATCATGACTCCGTCCGCGATCTCCATCAATCCACACCAGTGCATCGACCTCACGTCCACGTACTCCAGGTACGTGACCGACGGATACCCATCGATCCTGCGGGCTTAACAGTTCGACCGAGCCACCTTCTCTAGAAATGGCCAAGCGTGCTGGATGAAGTGGCTGCCGGTGGTCAGAACTGGCAACGGGACGGGGTAATGGTGCGGTCGCCATGGAGAGGATGGATTTCGGATGTAGTTTCATGAAGCGCAAGCGATGAACATTGACATCCATTATGAGCTTCGGCTTGACCGTTTCCCTCGGTGGCGACAGCGATTCATTATGTGAAGAAAGCCCATGGTTCATTACCCTGTTGGGACTAGGACTAATAGGCGGATGATCGTGCTCGTGGGAATGTTCCACCTCGTGCAAGCTAGTGGAGTTCTTGGATGGGAATTTTTCCCCACCTTTCGCTGAAGACTTGATCATTTTACTCTTCTTTATTGAATTCTTCGAAGGAACTTTTCGAGGCACTTCAGGAGTCGGACCATCGGATGCATCGTTTACATCTGTCGATGATGTACGAATCCTCTTCTTCTTGGATTTTTCACGTCGAGTAGATTTCGTGGCCTCGGTTTGATTTTCGATATCATAATTCTTCGTCTCATCGGATGCATCGTTTACATCCGTCGACGATATACGGATCTTTTTCTTCTTGGATCTTTCCCGTGGAGCGGATTTCGTGGCCTCAGTTTGACCTTCCACGACATCAATCTTCTTTTCCTCGGCCACATCCTTTACATCAGTCGATGATGTGCGATCCCTTTTCTTCTTGGATTTTTCGCGTCGAGTGGGCTTCGTGGCCTCAGTTTGACTTTCCACGAAAGCGTTCTTCGTTTCCTCGGTCGCATCCTTTACATCCGTCGGTGATATACGACCCCTTTTCTCCTTGGAACTTTCACCTCGAGTGGGTTTCGTGGCCTCGGTCTGACTTTGCACGACATCATCCTTCGTTCTCTCGGTCGATTTGGAATTTTCCGCCCCAACCTGAGGAACATTGGCACTCTTTCGTAGTTTCTTGAGTTGATTCTTCGATAATTTCGATGGTTTATCGTCCCCATCGGCGTTGTCAACCTTTGGGGGTTTTCGCAAAAACTCCGCAGCGGTTTCATCCGACGCTTTCGTATGGTCTTTCGATGTGGAAGACTTGTCCTCGGACTTGGAAATGGACACCCCATTAGGAGAGACGTCGGATACCTTTTCTAACCCAGTCGACTTGCCTCGCTTCGTCTTCTTCTTCGTAGGACTTTTGGCTACTAGCGGGATCCCGCTTTGGTTCGATTCGATCGGAGTTGCTGCATCATGAGCATCGCGTCCTGATGCCTTGGGTTGCGGTTTGGGCGCTTCCTTCGATGGGGAAGACGATTTTTTGTCCTCGGACTTGGAGGTGGATGCCCCATCGATTGGGGCATCGTGGACTTCCTTAGCCTCCATCGACTTCTTGCGACTTCTCTTCTTCTTCATCATTTTCGTAGAACTTTCCGTCGCTGGAGCGACATCGCATTCCGGAGGTAGATCCGTCTTACCAGTCGACTTCATCGGCTTCGTTTCGTCCGATGTTGCCATGACATGAGCATCATCTTGTCCCGCGTGTTCATCATCGGCGGCGGCGACATTGATCTTTCCCTTCGTTCGTTTCACATTGACGACAGGCTCCGTTATCCCCGAGACACCGATCATAGCATCATCATCCATCTTCCCCTTCTTCCTCGTCGATTTCTTAGCGGCCGGCGTCGACACCACCGCGGCAGCACCGACGCGATCGACGATGCTTTCAGGAATCGCCTCCAATCCTCCCCCCTTGCGAGCCCTATCACCCCCCCTTGCGGAGGCGGCGACGCGCTGACCGATACGCCGTTTGGGCGTCGTCGTCCCGACGACGTCAGACGATGTGTCGACGGGGCGGGAGGAGTCGCCGCGCGTCGACGATGCGACGGACGACTCATCGTCGGATTGGGATTGGATGCGACGACTACGTCTCAGTGGAGTTGGAGCCTCGACCATAATATTATAGTTCGCCTCGTGCGGATGATGTCTAGACAGATGACACCGTGTATGACGACGAAAAGAAGGTGATATTTGCGGGTCTTTGCCCAATGGTGGGAGAGTGAATTGAATTGATCTCGATCGGCGGGGAGAATGCCGGGAGGAGGAGGCAAGAGCACCTTTTTTCGTTTTTTTTGTGTGGTGTGATTTGGATTATTGGGGGTGCAAAAAATAATCTTCTGTTTTCGTCTGTACGTCACTGCACATTGCCGGCCCTCGCGCCTCCTGAGTGAGGCCGACCCTGCCTGGCCGACCGACCTCCTTTGCCAATTTTTGGAGGTGTGCGCCGATGCACGACGGTTCCGTTCGAAAACAGGACTTCATCGCCACGACGCGGCCCTCATTTGGAAATCCAGCGCAATATCGTAGGCGGCTCCCGCTCATCAGCGTTGTGATCCATCTTTCGTTCGAGGAATAGCGTTAGGACACATAAATAACATAACAAAAAACAATGCTCGATGCCACCGCCACCGCCATCACCCTGGACGAGGAGTATCATCATCTACGCCCGCATGGATTTCACTTGCAGTTACCTCGCCATCACAAGACCGAGGGGTGAGAGATGTGTGAAACGGCCCCAGCTTCTCTTTTCCCTCTTTACCTCGTATGTCGTTCTCTCGTCTCATCTTTTTCTGGACGTTTCAATCGTCTTTTGTGCGTAACACTTTCTCCAGGGGAATACCCTACGTGACCATTGACTCGCATCGCAAGGCACGTGCGATCGTGAAACTGGCGAATGCCCTTGTCTTGAAGGAAGTCTTCTATGTCGAACACGACGGAGATGTTCGTCCGGATGGAAATTGCGATGCAGTAGACGTATCAGTTCTGAATAATGCGGAGATTGAAAACGATGACGAGGATGAGGACGATGTTGGGGATGACATCGATAACGAGCCGTCGTCCTTGCATCATCTATCTCTCCAATGTCAACGATTATATTCTCGACTAACTTCGTTAGCCGAGCGTCATTTCAATGGTGGGATCACTCAATCCGAGATTTGTGAAATGACCTTGAAGGTTTTACGCCTGTTGTGTGCCACTGTGGAAATTATCGACGATGATTCGTGTATCGAGGAGAAAAAGCTGGATGCAGAAGAGAAGTTAGTTACTCCGATGGAAGCTGAACATAAGCATCAGAGGAGGGCAATCATACATTACGACGATGTCGGTCACATCATCGGCGGAGAAAGTGGCGTGGGGGTGCTTGTAGGTACAAAGCAGCAAACTGAATCAAGCCCTCGCCCCTTTGCCCTGCCCCCTCCGGCACGTCAATCTCTCCTCAGCGTCGCACTTCATCTCGTGGGTGACAAGAAGGATACGCTTCGGGGGGTTAGCAACTCGGCAATTGTGATGCCAGATGACGACGGCAGTCACCAGCGATTGATCATCTCCCATCATGCCTTGCTCCGCATGCTCCTTCGTACGGCACCGTATTTGGACGAACACAATCTCGACCTACCCCCCAATTGTTCGAATGGCACGCGTAGCAGCGTGCTAAAGAAGAGTGTCAATTTGATACGATCTTGCCGGCGTTTCTTCGACCAAGGACGCACCGCGGAGAGCGATATCGTCGGAAAGAGCGGGAGGGATCGAACGGCGCGTCAATTATGGTCCAGTTTGCGTGGCGATCTGCAATACCGGTCGCATTCGCACTCGTGTTTCCGCGCGCTCATATTGCTTTACCTATTCCATCCGTCCAAGTGCTCGAGCGAATATTACGGCGAGGTGCTGCCACTGTGGATGAATTGCTGGAGGAATATCGATCGATGTCCGGAGTGGGATTCGCTTTGGATGATCATGTTCTCACGTGCTAGGAAGCATGTCCCCATCAACGATGCCACGAATTGCGCCACCTGGTCTACGCTGCGCAAGCTTTTGTTGTCGTCTTGCAAATACTGGTTACAAATACCCGTGGGTGGAGTTAGTGCCGACAAGTCGTTCCCCCACGCTAAGGCTCCAGGAACGCGATCTTTCCCAGCTCGACTGAAGGTGTTTACGGGCATGGAAGGGCGATACGAAGAAGGTATTCAATTCGTTGGTAGGTTGACCAAGTTGTTGATGTTTTGCACGGCCACATCGACCGGAAGACTCGACAGTTCTCCGACCGCGTCTATATCGGAGGGCACATCCGACATTCTGCGCTTCCTATCGTTCATCAAACCATATTACAACCCATCAAACACCGGCGCTTGGACATTTCCGTTGGGGGCGTTTTTGCACTACCTTTCGTATTCATTGTGTGCGCGGGTGGGAGAAATGGCGGGCTGGAACGTATTGAAACGAGATCATGCAGATGCTGCACTCATGTTATTAAACGAGGAACCGTATTTGGAGTGCGTTAATCTTACATCGAACGAAATCGTGGCATTGTTAGATGCAATGTTGCCCTTGTGCACTGCGTCACTCTACTCCAAAAACCCCACGGTCAGCCATGCGGGTGAAACGGCATTGTTGTACCTTGCCCAAATCGACCCGTTGCGCGTGACACCCCCATTACTGGACTTTTCAATGCGTGCATTAGATGTTTCGTCGGTCAATCTGAGTCACCAGGCCCCTGCGGCATTGTCGATGTTATCTCGATTGCTTCAACCCGCGCTTCGAGCCCGACCAGACATAGTCCTATCGCGCTTACCGGATATTTTGAAGTTAACTTTGGCAGGGGTCGACGGTAACGATCAGAACAAATCGTTGCGAACTCTGATTTTTTATCGAAATTTGGTCATGTGGGTTCCTGTCGGCGGGTCGTGTACAATGCCAAAAGAGTTGGTCGAGCATGATTCATCGGGTTTGGATGGCAATAGGAATGACGGCACGAGTCGTGTTGGTAACCACTTAATGGATGCACGGTACAGCTTTGTTAATTCGGATGAATATAAGGCTGCCATTGCTGCACTCCCACAAAGCTCGCTTTTGGCCCATCAGCAGCACGAACAGGATGAAGAGAATACTGAAATGATGCAGGATGCCATGAACGCCATGACGGATTGGTCGCTAATGTTTCTTGATCGAATTTATGAACTTTTGCGTGCCGCCGGCGAGCAAGAAAAACTAGGCAAGGGACAAGGTGGCACTGGCATGCGCCACACCTCTCACGATGTTGCAATGACGAAGAATTTTTCACGCATCATGAAGGAAACATTGACCTATTTCTTCGCAGCCATGGATGACAAAACGTACGGCGCGGCATTACACAGCGTGACTCGTTTTTTGCAGGAGGAGACACTACCCTTTGCTGCCAAGGATGCAAGTTTGCTCTGCCAAGCACTGTGCTCGACGAGGTTTGTCACCGGAGTGAATGACGTCGGTGGGATTGATAAAAGTCCAGGGTTCGATGCACTTATACCCATACTGTCCAAAGACATTGCCCATAAATCGAACAAATGTGTCATCTATCGTCTCCGATGTCTTGCAGGGGCCGTTCGGTACGCTGGCTCGGCTGTGCTGAAGCACCGCGAGGCTCTCACATCAGCCATATCATTCGCTTTATCAAGCTTAAATGATCGAGTGCTATTCAAGACAGGATGCAAACTATTGCGACATGTTTTATCGTCTCAGTGTGAAGAATATCCGATTGCGCAGTGCTGCCATCCCATGAGACATGGTGAGAGAAAAAATTCTCCTCTGTCTCTAGGAGTGTCTGCCCTACTACATGGTGATAAAATCTTGTGGCATGTTCCGAGCGGCAAACAACTTGATTTTTCGGTTGGCTTACTTTCTCACTTCGCCTTGAAGCGTTGGATGGAATTAGGAAACCTCTCAAATAACGACAAAAACAGTGTTCATCTTCAACAATGGCGACAAACTCTTCGTGTCATGCGGTACTCCATTCGAGGTTGCTCTGGCATCCTGTTAGACGAGGATCCTGAAATTGTCCTGTCGCAATACTCTGAGATCTTTAGCCCCAAGGAAATGGCTGCTGCACAACTGATTCTATCTGTGTCCAATGAAACGAGGGAGGTACTGAAGGGTCTTAGGCCGACACTAAGTTTTAATCTTCTGAACATAATGTGCTTGATTGCGAAGGATACCATGGACTGCGAGTCAAAACTGTACGGGGGAGACAGTGAATCTACTATCAAGCAATACAAAAAGAACGAAACAGGATCCCTGAGCACTGATCCCAAGATATTGAAGGAAGTCATTGAGATTTCGGAACTCTTACTGACAAGGCGTGGCTCCCAATACCAGTCAAGTAGTGGCAAGACGATCTATCGAGGTCAAAAAGAGATTCTCACTGATTTTTCTTTGGCGTCGGAGGCTGATTTTTTATATTCGGTCTTGTTCCGTTGCAATAAGCACCACGGAATCAATTATCCAACTTACAAGGACGGGGAGGACTCGGGAAAAACAGTCTCCCGTGCTCTTCTCGTGAGCAGAATTCATTTATCTTATCAAGACTTAACCGCGAACGCATCATCACAAATTCCTCGGCGACTACGAAAGTTGAGGGGCGGACCAAACACGGAGGCGCCAGCGAGCCTATTCACGTTGGATACATCTCTCCAGATCTTGCAAAATAGTTTGGCCACCAAAAGTGGTTGCTTGTTTAAAACAGAACAGACAATCCTCGAAGTATACGAGGGGTTGATTGATGGTCTATGTGCATTGGCCTGCCACCCGAACATTAATGTCCGGGCAGATGCCCTTAGTATTGTTGATTTCGCACTTACTCGCTATGGTTGGGTTGTCAAGCATAACAATCGCCCATCACGCCTTCTCGATGCAATTTCACTGAAAGATGACGGGCAAAAAGGCATTCATGGCATACCTAGTTGCTCGCAGCTTGTAGAGCAAATCAATTCGCAGGGCAAGCGATCTCGACTAGCAGAAGTAGTGAAAGGTGTGGCGAAAATTGTTGCATTACCAAGAGTCCTAAAGCAGTTTCGCTGGGGAGCGACCAACCGCTTCGAATTGGTGAAAGTACTTTGTGGCACACAAAAATTGTTGCAGCTGGTCCCACCTGAAGAGTGCCCCAAGCTTGTTCATTATGTCAACTCAATCTTTCTCGCCTATCGCTCGATGCATTTTTCCTTGCAACGTAGCAATGACAAAGATCAGACGACACATGAGGGCTGTTTAACCTTTCTTCTTGGCATCTTACAAGAAGGCAACAATGTTTTAGCAAATCCAAATATGGAAGACAATGATACTGGCGCAATGCACTGGCGAGATCGTCTTGTTGCGGCTTGGTTTGTTTTGATGTTTATTGATCAACAGGATTTGATTGTCGGCGATCCTGTTGTCATATCACAAATCTGGAATGTTTGTTTCTCAATTATCGAAGATGAAATGGGCCAACCATTGCAACGTGTCATAATTGGATTGCTTGGTAGACTTGTTTCGTTATCAACCTCTATGACCACCAGGAGCATTCGAAGTTCCGATTTATGTGCCATGATGTGCAATGAAAAGTTCTGTGGATCCTTTGCCAATGCACTTGTTTTTGATCACCGCGAAGATAGCAGCGTGAGTGGTGGGCATAGTGCTCAGTGGTCGAGTGGGATAGAGGAAATCATCCGAGATTCGACCTACAACATTGCGTGTCGGACGCTATTTCCATTCAACCGGATAGGTCAAAAATCTGTAACATTCAAGCTTCCACACTCGCAATTGATCGAGGGTATTCTTGTAATTATTGGCCACGACAACTGCAAGAAAAGCTCAACCTTCTTGTTAGACCAGGCGAAGGAATTAGTTTCTTCACCCCCAAGTGAAGATCAGAAAAATCAGCAGTGTACCGCAGCAGAAATTTTTGCTGGGGTCAGTAGGGCACTTATGCAATACAGTAACACTCAAAACGACAGGGACGTAGTTTGGGAAACGATTCTGCTTCCATTTCTTGAAGAGGCTGTGGTGAAAATGCCCACAAATCTTTTAGGGGCATTTCATGGTGAGTTGGGGTGGATACATGCTTAATGCAACCTGAACCATATTGCCAAGCTAACTTCATCGCTTTTAATTTTCCAGATGCCTGTCGGTATATCGTCCATCAGTCCCCCCCAAGCTATTTCTTTCCACTGCTAAAGTGGTCTGTTGCGAAAGTTTTAAGTACATTGTGGCAGCATGAAGTCAACGAAGAGGCAGACGACAGCAATGGGGCCGGATCTGCGATGGCTGACCGATTTGCACTGCAGGGGAAGTGGCTCTTAATTTTTCAAGCAGTTCTAGTGGAGATAGATTATGAGAATGATACTGGCGAAATATGTAAAGAGCCATTCCACGCTGGCATTTTCATGGACAAGAATGACCCCAATGTTAAATGTACTGCGACGTCTACAGGATTGACACTCGGTCAATCGTGGAAGCACGTTAATGAAGTTCTTACTCCGTGTATCTTGAATGCCATCGGGCATCCATACGATAAGTGTAGAGATCACATTGCGTCGTGCTTGTTCAGGATTCGCTCCTGCCACAGGAAATTGAGTTGTGGTAGTGAGGCACAAAATTGTAAAAGCCCTGGAATTCAAACTGCGAAAGAGCTTGCCAGCGAAGACCCCGAAATTCAAATAATGAAAGAGCTGAAAGGCATCCGGAATTCAGACAAATTTTCGCTGAAGGAAAAAGTTAGGGCTTTGGGTACCGCGAGGAAGTTTGTCTCGTGCTGCGTTCACTGGGGAGACGCCATACATGACTATTCAGGCATCATTATTCCATTTCTACCTATTGCATTCGAATCATTACAGACTGTTGAAGGCAACGTTTCACCCGAAGATCGTGTCATCGAAGCTGAATTAGTGATGAGTTACCGCTACGCCATAGCAGACATCAGCTCCTCATGTGCCATCAACTATGGAGTATGCAATGACATAACAAAAGTCCTTGATGTTTTGAAAGTTATGTCTAGTCATCATTATTGGCAGATACGACAGGCTAGTGCACATTTCCTGCGAAACTTTCAAGGCGCGCATAAATTCTTGTTTACCACGGAACAGGCGAATATGACTTTATCAATTGCAATTTCTCTCTTGTCAGATGATCGGCGTGAAGTTTCTAGCGCAGCAACATCAACCCTTACTGGTATTCTTGCCATGCTTCCACAAGCTGCTGTGGAGAAACTAGTCTCACAATATATCTCGATCGCGAATAAGGTACGTCACATTTCTTGACATTGTGATACATCAGAGATTCATTTTGCTAACGCACTGTGTCGTTTCCGAATTCGTATTCTAGTCTCTGCGGAAGACGACGAGTAAACAATTGTTAGCGTCGGGCATGTCAATTGAAGAAAACGATATGAAATCGGCCGCGGAGAGAAGACGTGCCACGAGGCAGCAACAATCTGTTTTCATGCTCGCTGCTGTTGTCATGGGGAGACCTTATGACACCCCACCATATATCCCGGAAGCTCTAGCCGCCTTGTCGAAACACTCCTTCGAAAAAAAGGCGTCGTTGAGCGTGCGGGAGGTTGTCAAGATGGTGTGCTCAGAGTTCAAGCGTACACACACTGATAATTGGGATGCACATCGGATGCAGTTCACACAGGAGCAGCTAGAGGCTCTTGATGATGTTGTCAGCACCCCTCATTACTATGTCTGATCAGGAATAGTCGCATTAGCCATCGCGACTTCGCCTTCAATTGCGTCGTCGTCGCATGGATACTTGTCGCTTGTTCTTTTTGCAGCTGCTGTCAACCCGCCGTGGTATGAGCCATTGAAGCAAAAGATGGTGATGTGGGTAAAATTAAGATTAAATTATCACTACGATAGCACAAGGGAGAATTTCTTTAGAGTAACGATTCTTGTGTTCCGGAACGATAGGACGCAGATGATGAATGCAATAGTTCTTCTACGAAAAGCTAACCAAGCCTTATGACTCCCTACTTGTGAAGTAAAGGCGAAGGTAGACGCCGTGACGATCTGTGACCTCGCCGGCGCGGCGCTGGCGTCGTCAAGGCGCACCCGCATTTGCCGCAAGACGGATCATTAATACAAGATGGTAGTTCTTCTAAACAATAAACCAACTAAGTGAGAAGCTTATTCGCCTAATGATCCTCCACTAGTCAAGTGTCATTTATATTGTGTTTTCAATAAGTACCATCCCATTCCACATGACGGCGCATCTTGTAATTCCTATCCTGGCGCAGCTTTCGACCCTTATCTATTGCCGCCTTCACCCCAAGGCCAAGCTCTCTTTGCATGAACGAGTCAAAGATCGGGCCATTGCTGATGGGCGGCGACGGCGGCGATGCGTCGCCCCCATCGTCGACCTTAACAACCTCCATACCCGCGTCATCATACCCACCCAAACTCATCATCGCCCTAACGACCTCCTCGTCCATGACCCCCTCCTCGACGCAACCCTTGTGGTACAGCGCGTACGCCATGTTCCCACGCGTCAGACTGGGCGGGATGCAATTCCCGATCGTTCGTATCACGTAAGCGTACGTCGCCGAATTCCTACCCCCGACGACGTCATTCGCGCGCTTGTTTCCCTTGACGTTGCCGTCCAACAGACGAGCCTGTCTCCTCAACGCCGATCGAGACGTGGCCATCCTCGCGGAGTCCTTGAGGATGCGCAATGTGAGGGCCGAGCACTCGTGCATTCGCGAGTAGGTCGACAGCGCCGCGTCGATGGTGACATCGCGCAGGCGCTCGCGTTCGCGCCTCGACACGTCCGCGGCGATGCCCATGGACGTCTTGGTGGAATTACCGATGCTGCCGCCGAGGACCCTCGCGTTCTCGACCGCTTCGGCGTACGCGTTCGGATCGAAGTTGGATGATACTCGCAATACCGCGTTGAAGGTCATGGGCGTCGGGCAGGTCCGTACGTCGAAATTCCTCGACGAGTGTGGGTCGTACACGGCGAGTGATCCCGCGCCGGTCCCGGACCCGATGCCGATGCCGCGACCGATCCCGCCCATGGGCGAGCCGAGTCTTCCCATTCCCATTCCCCCCCCGCCCCCGCCGATGCCGATGTCCCCCCCATCGATCCAGTGACGACGCAATACCGCGTCCAACATCGACTTGGCGAGTTCCGGGGGCGATCCCGCATTCTCGGGCATGAGATTGACGAGGTCGACTAGGGAGGAGGAGGGGTAGGAGACCCCCCCCCCCCCGTCGCCGTGGCGATATTCGTGACATAGACAAGCCAACGCGTCCAACACCAGATCGTACATGTGGGTGGTAACGCCCGGATCCGCGCCGTATCGGTACCTCTCCGGATCGCCCGACTGGGACGATTCCGCCGACGCCTCCTCGTTCGTGGGACGACGATCCCCCGCCCCCCCGGGACCCGATGTGGCCCCGTTGTTCGTTATCCCGATCCTACCCATATTCTCGTTCACGGATTCGGCCCACCTCTCGAACGACTCGTTTGCATCTCGCTCGTTCGCATCCCCCTCCTCGTCGTCGTCGTCGCTGTCCGACGACGACGACGACGACGACGACGACGAGTCGCCGTCGTCGTCCACGGAGGTCGATCCGTTCTTCGTCGACGACGGATCGAGGACCTGACAACGAACGCGATAGCGTAGCTCGGCATACGTCTCTCCCTCCCTATTCATGCGCTCGAGCAGGTCGAGCATGGCGCGGAAGCATTCCTCCTTCCCCATCGTCGTCGCGTCGTCGATGATGTCGATGTCACCCCCCCGTTCGTCGCCCCCCTCGTATTTCATCGTCCCTCGTTTCAGGCACCTCGAGACGTACGAGTTATTCGATACGCGCGCGTTCAATCCCCTCATGACGTACTCGGCACGCTGTACGGCGACGTCGGAGGCGTAATACGCGTCGTTAATCTCCTCCTCGATCGTCCTAAGTGCGTAAGTCGATCCCCCCGTCGTCGGATCCTTGTACGATATTAGGGATCCGAGAGGAGCGTCGAAGATGGATTCCACCTCGATTCGCAATAGTGACGATGGACACGCCGGGGGGGGAAGCGTTCGGGAGTGCCTCGTGGGTAGGAGCGGATGGGGGGAACGGGAGGGGGGGGAGGTGGGTGTGGACCCCCCCCCTCCCCCCGGTCCTACGCGTCGACCGACGTCCCCCCCCCCGACGTCGTAGTCGTCGACCTCGTCGTCGTGGTCGATCGAGACCCGGGCCGCGGAGGAGAATTCCCCCGATCGCAACGACGTCGACGTCGACGTCGGGCCGCGACCGTACGTCGCGACGACGGAATGGAAGGGGGGGGAGGGAGCGGCGGCGGTAGTGGCGGACGCTTGACGACGGATGTGACATCGTCGAAGGAGCGACGACGACCATCCCGCCGGCATTCGCCTCATTAGGAGGGTCGACGCGTGAGACATGAGTGATGGCGTCCCTTCCTTTCGGTCCTAAGGTGAGATGCGGTTGTCCGGTCGTTTTCCGGTGCCGCGATGATCAAAAAAAATAATGGAGAGATGAGAAGGGAGGCTCTCTATCTCTCGAACGCAAAGTAACGTGTCGTATGGTATGTACAGTATCTAATATTTGGCGGGAAAAGGAGAACCACGAAAACATAGACGAGCGACGGAGGGACCGGTTTTAGACTCCTCAGCGCATGCATGCATCGCAGCACGCAATCCGGTATCGTACATGGTACGAAACCAGCAAACTACACGACACACGATCATGGGGCGGAGGAACCGATCGAAAAGGAACGGCCGGGACGACGACGATGACGTCGTCGGCGGTGGCGACGATGGAAGTTACTCCCTCGAAAGGACCGAGAAGGAGTGGCTCCTACGACATCGAATGTCCAAGCGTAAAAGGGGGGGGAAGGAGGAGGAGGTGGAGGATCTCGGGGGGGGAGGAGGGGGAAACGATGACGACGACCGCGACGACCATGACGACCGCGACGTCGTCGGGAAGAAGAAGAAGAAGAAGAATAAAATTACGGTCGATATCTCTAACGACGGGTCGCTATCGCCGTCAATGAAAACGAGGGAAGAAGACGACGCGATACGAAGACGGAGCGGACCGATGATGGATGCCAATCATCATCCACCGTCCGCGTCGATTGTTCCGACGACGGACGATAAGATCGAGAGGACGAAACTGAAGAGACGCCTGCAGAAGGAACGAAGGCGGGAGAAGAAGATGGCGATGGTGGCCTCCTCCGCCGCATCGACAGGGGCGGACGATGGATCATGTTCGAGGAAGGCGGAGAAGTTGTCGACGACGATGACGAAATCGATGAACGGGACGACGACGACGACGCGAAGGCAACCTGGACATGACGGGAAGTTCGTCACCATGGCGAGGGGTGTTAGATGCATGGACGTATCGATCGGCAGGGGTCCGATCGTCGTACATCGAAAGAACGTACGCGTATCCTACACCCTGCGATCCAAGTCTCACGCATCCGGGAAGGTCCTGGATTCGTCCGGCAATTTCGGTTTTCATTTCGGCAAGGGCGAGGTGATCAAGGGTTGGGATATCGGTCTGGTCGGGATGAAAGTTGGTGGGATGCGTCGTCTCGTGGTACCCCCCTCGGCGGGATATGGCAATAGGGACGTCGGGGCCGGTGGCGGTGGGGATTTGTATTTCCAAATCGAGCTGCTGCACGTGGCTCCGTGATGAAGTCACCATTTAAGCGAAACGTACGGATTGGCTCCTTGATGAAGTAAACATTTAAACGTACGGATCTTTACTCAATATGCATTATGTGGGGTGTGAAATTCTCTATGTACTGCCGCGCTTCTTCGGGTCATTTTGATCGCCAATATGAAGAATCGTTATCTTGCGTTGGAGTCCGGAACGGGAGGATAATTTCGACGACATTTGCTCTCCCGTGAGCGATCGCGTGTCGAGGTCGTCCACGGCCATTATGAGGTCCCCGACATCGAAGTGTTCGTACAGCGATTCGTCTCGTATGCACGAGATCACGGGACCGTCCTTCGTCGAGGCTATATCGACATTGAGCCTACCGGGCGGGACGTAACAATCTCTGACGGTGATGCTCACGGCGGCAGAGTTCGCGATCGACGGTGCGGTCATGCCATCGGCGCTGAGCGAATCGTCCGAGAACGAATCACAGTCGTAGGAGTATGAATCGGAGCGCTCGATATCGTCCGAGGCCTTCAGACGTCCGCTAACCCCGATTTTCGATTTTTCGGTATCATCCGCAATGCGCTTTTCCAACCAAACTAGGTCCGATATGAATCGATTCAATGACGACTTCGATTCATCCGTCTCGTCGGACAATACCCTCTCAATTCCATTCTCATCGGCATCCTCGTCGACAGTGCCAATGTAACTCCAATCTAAACCAGATACGTTACGAGCATTATTCGTGGGAAATGCTCCATCCCTATTTCGCGATAAATCACCATGGCTGTAATCCTCTGTCGAGGTATCATCAGCGGAAAACCTGGCACCGATAGATGAATCCTGGCTTGTGCATGAACCCTGGCTTGTTTGGTTTGGCTGACACATGATGCCTGACCGCAGGGTATCCATCCATGATTTTGAAACTACTGTTCCCTCACGGTCTAAAATCACTGCGTCGTCCTCTTTTTTCATAGTCTCTTCATAACCCCCTCGCTCGAATACATCTAGTATGGATGCACTCGATATGATCTCTTTGTCATCTGATACTCGCGCGAAACGACCGTATGATGAACATCCAGAATCAATGCCCTCAATTGCACGAACGGAATCAACACCCGAATCCTGTCGCTGAGACGTGACAGTGTGCAGGATACTCCATGATTTGGGTAGTATTGAATCGTTTTTCTCCAGAGTAATTGACCCTCTCAAATTGATCTCGGCCGCAGTTGGTAAAGTGCCACTTTTTCCGACTTCGCATCCCTGTACTAGACTGCCGTCTAGGGATGCATCCTGAAAGTATTCGTTCAAACAAATTAATCTATCTTCAGTGTCATAATTGTCGGTGTTTGGGGATACATTCATGTCATGTGTTGCTTGTATAGCTCGGCGGGATCGTCTTTGAGTGGCAAAGACTAGAATTAGCGTTGCAATCGTTGCAATTCCTGCAGCTACCGTCAAATAAACAGTCAAGTCTCTGTTAGGGGCTTGCAACTTTTTGTCTTGGGTTTGTATCCCGCTTGGGTTACTCTGTAAGCTCTCCGACCAAGAGGAGGGATCTTCGACATCAATGCTTTCTTCCACCAAAACAATGAAGACTTTGCTCAATTCTTCATTTCTGGTATCGATGATGTCAAACACGAAATCATTATTGTATTTTTCGCTCACAAAGGTGATAACGTCAGACAATTCGTCAGAGGATGGTGGCTTGCCAAGAAATTCTATCGCACCGCTGCAAATGATCTCCGTGCCTGATGAATACTCCATCCTTCTATTGACAATTCTGAGATTTCGCACCGGCTCATTGTTCATGTACTTTTCGGTTGAACTTTGCTTGGCTGGACTTAGACTGATTGTCTGAAAATATTCGCCTTCCCTATTGTAGTAGTCCGTAAACTTTGAAGCAAAAAATGTTTCCATAGCTGAGGATAAATCTGTAACTGCCTCCTGAGACAGTTCTCCATTAGTTTCAAACACCGTGAACTTCATTATCGGCAAAACAGAAACGACTCGGGTCTGGGGTGGCAGAGTAGGCACCTTGCTTGTTAATGTAGAGCTGGTTGATAGAGAGGCGCTTGGTGACATTGTTGGTTCGTTTGTAATAGGCTTTACGCTGGGTTTTCTCGTTGACGGAGATACACTCGGAAGCATCGTTGGCTCGCTTGTCGTCGACGTTGGCTTGCCAGACCAAGGCTTTGCGCTCGGTTTGCTGGTTGATGGAGTTGCACTGGGTGACACCGATGGCTCACTTGTAATACGCTTTGCGCTCGGTTTGCTTGTTGTCGGGTAAGCACTGGGCGACATCGTTCGCTTACCAGACGTAGGCTTTGGGCTCGGTTCGCTGGTTGATGGAGATACACTGGGCGACATCGATTGCTTGTTTGTCGTAGGCTTTGCGCTCGGTTTGCTGGTTGATGGAGTTGCACTGGGTGACATCGATGGCTCGCGTGTTGTAGGCTTCGCACTCGGTTTTCTAGTCGATGGAGTTACACTTGGCGACATCGATGGCTTGCCTGACGCAGGCTCCGCACTCCGTTTGCTCGTTGAGGGGAATATGCTAGGCGATGTCGTAGGCTCGTTCGACGTTGGCGAATCTGTCGACAGTAATTTAACACCAGCGTTCAACGATACTGATCCCCCCGATTTCATGATAAAATCCTGTGATCGGCCATTCAAATCCATGTCGCCTTGCACTAGGTGAAGGTAGTAACAGCCGGGTGGACCAATATCTTTTAAAAGATAACTTCCATCAGATTTCGTAAACGCAACTGCTACTGTTTGATCATTGGTGCTTTGTTCTGTTTGATCCGTAGTACAAGACATGGCTTGAACAGTGACACCGGATACAACCTCTTCAAGATCATCGATTCGTCCATTACCATTCGCATCATTCCATACTAACCCACTGAACGACACAGATGCTGCCATTGATGACGGCATCAGCGACAATGGAGCTTCACTAACAGGCACCGATGGCTCGCTCGTTGTAGGCTTTGCACTCGGTTTGCTCGTTGATGGAGTATCACTTGGAGACAACGTTGGCTCACTTGTCTGAGGCCTCGAACTCGGTTTGCTGGTTGATGGGGTTGTGCTGGGCGACATTGTTGGTTTGCCTGACGTATGCTTTGCGCTCGGTTTGCTTGTTGTCGGGTACGCACTGGGCGACGTCGTTGGCTCACTTGTCGTAGGCTTCGCGCTCGGTTTGCTGGTCGATGGAGTTGCACTGAGGGACATCGTTGGCTCGCCTGTAATAGGCTTTGCACTCGGTTTGACGGTTGTCGGGTACGCACTGGGCGACATCGATGGCTCGCTTGTTGTAGGCTTCGGGGAAGGTTTCCTGGTTGGAGATAAACTTGGAGATAACGTTGGCTTGTTTGTTGTGGGCTTTGCGCTGGGCTTTCTCGTCGACGGAGATCCACTCGGTAGCATCGTCGGCTCGCTCGTCGTAGGCTTTGCGCTCGGTTTTCTAGTCGATGGAGATACACTGGGCGACATCGATGGCTCACTTGTTGTAGGCGATGTGCTCGGTTTGCTTGTTGTCGGATACACACTGGGCGACATCGTTGGCTCGCTTGTCGTAGTCTTCGGGCTCGGATTTCTGGTTGATAGAGTTACGCTTGGAGACAACGTCGGCTTGCTTGTTGTAGTCTTTGCGCTCGGTTTGCTGGTTGATGGAGTTGCACTGGGTGACATCGATGGTTCGCTTGTAACAGGCTTTGCGCTCGGTTTGCTTGTTGTCGGGTACGCACTGGGCGACATCGTTGGCCCATTTGTCGTAGGCTCCGCACTCGATTTGCTCGTTGAGGGGGATGGGCTGGGCAATATCGTTGGCTCATTCGACGTAGGAGAATCAGAACGCTCTGAGGGCATTCTTGTTGGCAACGCCGAAGTTCCGACACTCGATGGAAATTTAATACCGACGTTCAATATCACTGTTGCTCCCGATCCAATGATGAAATCTCTCGATCGGCCACCTTTTTCCATGTCACTTCGGACCAAGTGAATGTAATAACAGCCGGGTGGGCCAAAATCTTTCAAAAGATAACTACCATCAGACTTCGTAAAGGTAAGTGCTACGGTTTGATCATTGTTGCTTTGTTCCGTTTGGTCGATATTACAAGACCTGACTTGGGCAATCACACCGGCTAAGCCCTCTTCAAGATCATCAATTCGTCCATTACCATTCGCATCATTCCATACTTTCCCCTTGACAGATACATATTTTACCAGTGAAGGTTGCGTCTGCGACAAGGTCGGCGTCAATGAAGGATACAGACTGTCGGTACTCGCATCGATGTCATTCGACACACGAATGCCATCGAATGTAACCGACGACGTCGACGTCTCGAAATCAAATTGCGTCAATTCTGATTCCAAAGAATCATTTTGATCGACCTTAGATTTATTCCCCACGTCCGCCGTCGTTGTCACATCTTTCTCTTTCTTCAGTATTCTACGCTTCATCGTTGTTGTATCATCAGCGGCCATAACAGCGGCCGATGAAATGCAGATCGTTACAGATAGAAGCAGGAGACAGCGTAGCATCGTTGTGGTGTTGTTTATTTTCAAATTATTCGTTGGCATATCGTCACCCCTCCGATGATGTAAGTAAGTACTTCAATCACTATGCAGCTCTGGGCAAGACCATCAATCATGCGCGTAAGGCGACGACTTATCTAATTAAACTGGGGAATAATCATCTTCCATGGCGTGTAGGGGGGGGCAAGGTCCTTGTAGTGTGCGCATGTGTTCTGCATGTTTTGTGTGAAGAGCGGTCCTCTTTGGCGACGAGACGGGTGCAAGTTTGGAGTGGCTTTTCCCACAGAGGGCACAGGAGTTTTCTCATGTACCAGACTAAGGCGTAATGTGGGACGGTCATTATTACGTGCTAATTCAGTCGAAATGTGGGACGCTTCACGCTAAGGGCTATATCTTTATGGGACTTGACCATGGGCCGATTCTGATTCGACACTACGGATTCCTCTTCCGCTTCTGCGTTGATTGATGTATCATATGGTGGGTCTATGGGGTT
>JALLBA010000241.1:0-26604 GCA_036939675.1 Cyclostephanos invisitatus | reverse complement strand
CCCCCCTCCCCTGACACCCGCACTACGAATATACTGAAAAACATCACCCAAAATCATCGCATCACGATCGATCGGGACAAACCCGTCTTCTATTTATTTTTTTACGACAATTGATCGATCAACGAGCTCCTCATATTCGTGACGATGTTACTCTGCAGGCCCCGTCCGATACCCTGCCCGCCCCCGCTCGACGAACCGCTGCTGCCCAACCTGAAAATATTCTCGATGACGCTTATCTCGGTACTCGTCGTATCCAACCCGACAAAGCTCGACCAATCGTTGACTATCAATCCCCCGCCCAGCACGTCGCTGCCGCGATTGACGGTTCCCGCCACGAGCGGCACCTGTAGCAACGACGACAATTCCTCGATGTCCTCGACAGTCGTGCGCGGATGGACCATGCCGCCATGATTGCTGAATTTGCAATAACTCCCGACGAGCGCCTGTCCGCCCACGATCTGACGGAATACCTCGACGCCGAGGACGTCGCTTATGACGTCCTCCGTCTCCCTGTCGATATCGGGATGGACGAGGGCGACGTGATCGTTACATGCGATGATGTTCCCCAATGCCGACAGACGTTCCTCGACTCGCTGTACCACGACGGAATCGGGGAGAGAATTGCGCAGGTGGGCGAGCTCGACGTCGGTGGCGGTATTCGGGACGAGCAATCCGCGACGATTGCCAACGGTCGTCCTGCCTACGAAACGACAGCCGGCGATGGTCGCGTGTATTACCGGTATGTGCGAACCCAATTCGGATTCGAATACGGAATAGAAATTCTCCGATCGGTTGATCCCGGTTAGGCAATAGCCGTTCGTTAATGCGGCGAATACGCCGATCTCGTTGGAATTTTCGAAGGCAACGCGGGTGGCCATTGTTATTATTGATCCGGAGGGCGGTGGTGGATGATTTGTTGCGGGGGTAGCGGAACCGATTTTGGTCGTCCTGCTCAGATCACAGAGGAGGGCGTTTTCCTATTTAGGTTGGCGGCGGCGGGGGCCTTTTTTTTGTTGGCCTGGGCGGGGAAGACGTCTGTCCTTCTCTCACGACTCACAACGGACAGACTGAGAAAACAATATACCAGCCCACAAAACAAAGCAATATCGTACTCCAACGTGTTTCTGAAATTTGAACTCTATTTATTCCTACGTGAGTGAAGTTTATTTTTTTGTTGAACCCCTCACTCCATTTCACAAAATATCCCTTTCTCGACTGAATATTTTACGGCGTCGATGTCATTAAACGGATACCTTGTACGACCCCGACGCGGCCTGATGGGGAAAAGAACGAGAATGTGAAATTCACTTCAAAAATGTTATGCATTCGTCATATTCTATTCATCTCATCCCGTCGATCCGGGGAGTTTTCGGCATCGCATTTGCCTTTGCATTCCACATCGGGTAAGACGACGCTGTTCCCATGAAGGCATCGCATAGATCCGAGCGCCGCATGCTACAGAAGCGACCCGTGACCGTCGTAGTCGGGCTACTCCCATCCCTCCTCATCCTGCATCATGCCAGTATCGTATCGTCCGCGTCGTGTTCCGTCAGAAAGGAACAGGAATGCTGGTACGGTTCCACCGGCAATCACGCTACGACGACACTGTATCTCAGGGTAGAAGATGCCGACGTGTCCGAATATGACGCCGACATATCGTTCCGTTGGTCCGGATCGGAGGATACGAAAGTTTACGGCGGTCCCTACGCCGCGAATTCGGGAATGTTATTGAAGATTGAACGATCCCACACCTGGGACGTGGGGGGGATGCGTCACGGGGGATACAACGTCACCTTCAACGACGCCATCGGATGCGAGACGAGCGTTTACAACGTCAACTTCCTCGTATATTTCCCCACCGATGGGGGGAATTGCGAGTTCGAGGATTTGGGCGTGACGACGACGAGCGTCCCGACCGATCCGGACACGTCCGTGAGTTTGCCCATTTGTACTTTCTGTGTTTTCGATTGTCTATGTTTTTGCAGTATGATATTATTTGTT
Organism: Cyclostephanos invisitatus; assembly: GCA_036939675.1. Classification (NCBI taxonomy): domain Eukaryota; phylum Bacillariophyta; class Thalassiosirophyceae; order Thalassiosirales; family Thalassiosiraceae; genus Cyclostephanos; species Cyclostephanos invisitatus. The sequence continues at coordinate 24,603 of JALLBA010000241.1, read as the reverse complement.
TGCACGTGGATTTTCAATACATTCCACATCCATACACAACTTACCAAAAACGATTCGGAAAAAACATGTCCCCCCGAACGAAATCCAGATCCAATCATCATCTCCGCCGTCCAGGAGGCCGACGATCGCACCGACGACGACGCCACCGCAAAATTCGCCATCGACGCCACCTCCTTCAACCATAAAGCCGACGTTGGCAACGCCATCGCCGTCCCAAAGTCCTGCGATACCCATGCCATATCCAACCGAGGAATCGACGGAGGAACCGACCCCGAATCCCGTCGCGGCCGATCCTTTGCTCACGTCCAAACCCACCAATGATGTCATCATTGAGACCCTCACCTCGATCCCAACCTTGGCGCCAAATACCGATGAGGGGGCGTCTGCATCTCCCTCGCCCACGGTAAAGTCTACATTGGATTTGCAGGAATATAGCATCGCGTCGACGATGTTCCTATCCTATTTGGATAAATTGGACGGGGATTCCGAGACATCGTGGATTGAAGTTACCGAGAGGGTGATTCGAAGGGAAACAGCGTTGTATGTTGGCCTCCTCCCGAAGGCTGTCGACGTCGACGTTACGGTAAAAGTTCAGACTTTCGTGGCGTCATCTCGGTCTAGAGTTTTGGGTGGAGATGGCCATATACAGTCGACGCCACATGGTGCCCTGCGACGAAATCTACAATCGTCATATCCGCTCGCGATCGAGTTCGATTCGATCATACGATTTCCCTCCGACAGAAGGGATTGGGATGAGGAAGAAATGGTAGGTGGTGGTTTTAGAACGAGGAGGGAGCAATCGAAGTACATCCTAGATCTCCAAGTAGCGAACCCCACTCATTTTCGTAAATTGGGTAGCATGGCTCTCGCTGTTGAGGGAGAGTTAGTTACAGTTACTGAGCCAGCCACTACGGAGCCAGACAACGACAATTCCTTCTATTACATCATCGCAGGAGCGGTGGGAGGTGCCCTTATGCTAATTCTTTCCATGATGATGATATTCTGCCGCAGACAGACTGCGAGAATCGAAAGTGGTGATCTTGCTCTCAAAGTTCAAGTAGTGGAAGCGGACAAGGATGGAACGGATGAGATTCCAACCATTACTGACACTTTCCAGGATACGATAAATCAGCAAAGTTACTTCGGCACAATTCAACAGAGTGATTTTGATGATGTCAGTACGTTGGGGGATCCATACATGGGCGAGGTTGTCAATCCAGCAATGAATACCGATATCACCGTGGGAGAGAGGTCGGTTTATATTTCATGATGCATATTCCTCACTCGTGGAGTTTTCGTCTCGTCTGACCCACTTTCCGCTCTGTGTCACATGTGTATTGTCAACAGCTTGATGTCGAAACAGGAACAGCTTTTCATCTACGGCGTGGGTAAACCACGAGTGGGCACTGGTATGGAAAGTCGAATGGGAGACACAACCGTGACTGGTAGCAAGGTCATGCTATTTGGTGATGATATTACCCTGGAAGGCATCTATCAAACATCTGGGGGCGTTGAAGCTCCTCCCTCACTTGATTTCATCACAGTTGAGGCACCGGCGGGAATGTTGGGAATAGTACTTGACAATCCCATTGGGGACTTTCCGATTGTGCATGCCATTAAAGAAACTAGCCCATTGCACGGAAGTATATTTGTTGGTGATTTGTTGGTGTCCGTGGATGAGGTAGATTGCAGAGGAATGTCGCCACACACCATATCGTCATTCCTGAGCAGCCGGAGCCAAAATCCCGGTAGGACATTGGTACTGGCACGGGGTTAAATATGACTAAAGCATCGTATCTGCATTTCGTAAGAAAAGCAATTGTCCTCGTGATCATGTTAATGTAACAAGTAATACATTTACCGAATTCATCTGGTCATCCTGCCCTTGCCCTCTTCGTCTTCCGATCGTCATAGTTCGAACCGTCCGAGTCGTCCGAATCCCCCCCATCGTCATCAAGGTCCTCCTCCCCATCCGTGGACTCAGACTCGTACTCCTCCTCCTCCGCCGAGGAGACCGACTCACCGTCGCTTGTCACCTCGGAATCGTCATCGTCGCCCGACGACTCGTCCTCCTCCCGAAATTCCTCCGATNGGTGGGGGGGGGGGGGGGGGGGGGGGGGGGGGGGGGGGGGGGGGGGGGGGGGGGGGGTCGTCGATCTCGGCGGCATGGGCCCGGACGACGATGGCGAGTATGACGCGCACCGCCGTCGCCGCAGCGATAACGATGACGACGTGCATCCATCGCTGGCAACCGCGCCGCCGCATCCATTTCCCTCTCCGCCCCCCCCTCCTCCCTCTCGACCCGACGATCGATCGTCGGTCTACAGTGGGGGGAGCGACGACGCGCATCATGCCACGCAAGTCGGGGGGGAGATCGACGGCGCCGGGTACCACGCCTCGATGGCGCCCGGGGGCGAAGGGGGGGACGGTCGTCATCATCCCTCGGGCGACGATTACCGCCGAACCCACGACGAGCACGACGTCGACGTGCGAATGGGACCGGACATCGCGGCGGGAGGGGGAGGAACGATTGTCGTCCAACGACCAACCCCGACGGATCCGACGCAACACTCCCCCCCTCCCGTCATCGGACGCACGAGGCATCATCCCTGGGAGGAAGAGGGTGGCGGGGGCGGGGGCGGCGGCGGGGGTGGCGGCAGCGGATTTCCCCCACACGTTGGGCACGATGCATCGAATCGGCAATTGGCGGCCGTCCCGATCCTGCCCCCCTCCCATCATCAGGGATACGATCACGAACTACAACGTCACGTCCTCCACGTCGGCGCCAACCAACGAGTCATCCCGCCACCGCACCTCCCGACCGCAATGATAACTAGGGCTCCATCGACGACCGCGACCACGTCGTGCACTTGTCAGAAATCGCGTTGTCTCAAGCTCTACTGCCAGGTGCGTACTTGGTAGCTTTTTTTATTCCTGTCTCGACTCATTTACTCTCAAACCAAGCAACAAACGCCGCCGTCTCTGCCAGTGCTTTTCGTCGTCGGTCACGTGCGGCCCGAACTGCCGGTGTCACGACTGCTCGAATACGGAATCGAACGTGGAGGGTCGACGACGCGCCATCAAGGCCATAATCACGAGGAATCCGGGCGCGTTCCGACCCAAATTCGTGAGCGACATCGACGATCCGATGTTGAACAATAAGTACCTAAAAAGGAGGCTGGGGATATTCCACGGATTGCCCCCCAGGTCGACGTCGGGGGGGCCGGGGGGGATTGGCGCGGCCGGGAACGTTGGGGGGGCGGGCACCGGCGTCGCTCACAAGGTAGGATGCAAGTGCCGAAAGTCGGCCTGCCTCAAAAAATACTGCGAATGCTTCGGCGCTAGTACGTGGTGCTGCCCAAATTGTCGATGCGTCGGTTGCATGAACCGCCCACCTGGAGGAGGATCGACGAGGGGCCACCCTGGGGCCGAGGGCATGGTTAACCGTCGTGCCCTGCCTCCGTGGCCCCCGCGCGTCGTCGCCGCTGAGAGTGGAGGTGGCGGTGGGGCAGACCAAGTCGTCGGGAGGGATACCGAGGAGAAGGGGAGGGGATGGGGCAATCCCATGTTGAGCGCGGCCCAAAATCTATTGTTCATCAGTAACGCTCCGCCGCCGTCGCACGGACGCGATGGCGGCAGTGTCGTCCCCCATCGGGAATCACATGTCGCGAATTTCCCATCAGCACCACTGCCCCCGCAGTCGCATCGTCCCACCGCCGGTCAAAGCTTCGATGAGGACAGCCCCTCGGGGATGGCGGTGAACGCTCTGCTCATCGCAGCCCGCGCCATGACTGAGCTGGGGAAGGATGATGAAGCCGAGCCGGGGGGTGCTAACGTGACCGGGCAGTAGCAGAAAGTTGACGAGGACAAAGTGCAGATTCGAACACCATATGACACACACAGCGTCATTCAAGAAACGTTAGTGGGATGCAATGGGCCTCGCTCGAACTCCATGAGTCGGCGAACGGCTCTGCATATGTAGAGATAACGATACTGAGAAAGGGAAGACAGAATTGAACTCCTGAAGGAACTATCCGAGTTGGGCAATAAATAATGGGGAAAGGCCACGAAGCGAAATGTGCAGATTATGTCGCGGATCGACGATGAGCGCAATGGGGTGTTGCGTTAGGATGAGGTTCAACTAATTTTTGAGAGTAACATGCGGGACAGTTTGGGGTACGAACAGGCCATTTTTATCCCTGATACAATTCTTCATATACGATCATGATACCAACGGCTTGGTGCGCCTAGACGGAGACAATAGGTAGATTTGATACTTAGTACGATGGTTCTCGCGAAAATTGTTTAATTTAGCGTCAATGAGACCTTTATGTTTTCCGCTCCCAACCGGCTCGCGACCGCGGGAATGAACATACACAGCCCTTTCGTCCCGCGATGGGACAGCCAGAGGCCCTTAATTTCCTAGATGCTGAAGCAGCGAGCTCAAACCTTTCTTTCGTTGATTTGTCAGAGGATGCGAAATATCATTATCATCCTATGCGTTTTAATAGCCACCTGTTACGTTAGTGCGATTGCATGTTCTATCGAGTAATTCAGATGACAAATTATGAAAGCGTGCGCATTTAGAGTATTCTAGAATGTGAGCAATCTGCGGGTCAAATTGAAGGATCTTTGTGAAAAAGTCGGATCGGTCATTGACGATGGGATTACAAGGGTTGTCATTCTAACCTCCCTCCCTGAACAAATGCAGGCCCGAACCCGCTGGTTCAATATCGACAATGGCAAAGCGATCGAAGATATGCGACACGGGCTGGTGGAATCGTGTTCTCCTAATGATTCAATCAAACAAATACGGCCGAAAAAACGATTCCATTTTAGTACCTAGCACTTGCCGGACAATCCCTACGAGCCCGCCGACTCCACTGCCTCGCTGACATTCCATTTTATGACCTCGTCACTTATGTTACATATTCTAGCGGTCACGACGTCGACTCGTAGCATGGCAATATCCTTGCCAACGATAAACTGCACGCAAAGGGTGCGATGACGCGAGGGACGACAGGGAGAATATGGGTTTCCACAGTTAAGCGGTGAGGCAAGACATGCGGATGATAAGGGATAAAAGGTTCGCTCGCTTACCTGCGGATAATCGGGATTGTTCCTCAGGTGAATGATCCTATATTTATCGGCGAGGTCGACTGGGGCGCGACGCGAATGATGGTGCGTGAGCGCGCAAAGCGAAACAAAAAGGAGATGATCCCACCTCATTAAACGAGGATTTTCGTCGGGATACGCACGATATGCGTACCATGTACTCACCATCTCGCACGATGGAACACGTTCCGTTCAGCGTTATGCTGTATTCGCCCGTGAGGGGCAACGTCGTGCCGCCTCCTCCCCCGCCGCCGCCGTCATTGCCATCTTGCGTATCCGAGAAGTCGTGAACCAACAACGCAACGCCTCCCCCACCCATCTCGAGCATATCGTACTTCTTCGTCTTGACATTCGTGGACATTATGATGATCTCCTCCTCGGGATGGTAAGTGAATCTCATCAGCGACAGATGGGACGATCGCGTGTCGACGTCGACCGTGCTAAGGTACGCGAAGCGACATCGGGATAATACGCGTCGGACGATGTCCGGCAGGGGCGGACGTAGGGGTTGAGATGCGCTGTCGCGAATGAGCGCCGAGAGGAAGTCTTCGATTGGAAATGAAAAAGAAAGCGTTTTGCGCCAATTGGTGAGAAGGTGCCATGCGTCACGCGTCATCGTCCGAATGCAGTGCAAATAAATGGCGTATGCGTTTGTCGTAATGTTAGCAATATTCATCATGAAAATTATGACGAAGAGGACGCCGCTCTAAGTAGCCCCCCCCCCCCCCTCCGCCCCCCACCCAATCCACTTTCACAGTTGTCGCGTTCTCCCTCACCTCGCTCCGCCACGCGTTCCTCCCAGTAACGCTCGCGTTCCCTCGCGAGACGCCTGTGCCTCCACGATAGGTATATGATCGGCCCGATGAAGAGGGCCAGCGTCGTGGCCGCGTTCGGACGATGATTGCCGGACGACGGCGACCTCGACGACATGATGGTTTCGCGGAAGAATAAGATTTGTTGAAATTTCGAGCGAGGTTACGGACAGACCACTAACACAAAAACGAAAAACGAGCAATCATCCGATACGACAACCATGAGCCATCGGGAACAACATCATATGCAACAACAACGGCAGCGCCAACAGCAGCAGCTGCTGCAGCAGCAGCAACAGCATCACCATTCGCAGCAGGCCAATCGAGGCATCCTCCCCTCCGAGACGCTAAATGCATTGGATTACCTCGTCGATCGATTGAACGCCTCGTCCGGTTACCTCCCCGACATCGCCAAAGTCAGGGATGGGCCGACGACGGCACGGCCGCCGATACGCGCGCTCCTCGTGGGTACCAACGAGGGCGTGGGACTGTCCCGATCGCTAGGGACGGCCCACCTCCGCCGCTCGTCTTCTGGGTCGTCCGGACCGACGGACGACGATGACGACGTCGGCGGCGGGGGGGGGAGAACGGACCACCCCCCCCCATCCCCCCCCACCATGAGCGAGGAGGTCCTCGGCGGGATCGAGACGGTCTGGGCGACGCTGGTGAGCGCGGTGCCGCCTCACGTCATGGCCGTGGCGGCATCTTCGTCGTCCTCCTCCCCGTCATCCTCCTCCACCTCAGATGGGGGTGGCGACGGACGACGACGCGTCATCGACGACGGATGCGGCGATTCCCATCAACGGCCGCCTCGACACGTCCAGCCTCCGCATCCCCTGCTATCACCGTTGTGCATGGGCGACGTCGTGCGGACCGTGACTGCCACGTACGAGAATTGCACAATCGTGCACGTGCACATGCCGCCCCTGGTCGTCACGTTCGTTACGTCGACGGATGCGAACGTGGGAGCGATTAGAGACGTGGCGTTGCCGATGCTGAAGGTGCTTTTGGAACCGGTGAGGAGAGCGCTTGTTCGTAGTCGAGGCGGTGGAGGGGTGGGGGTCGGAGTCGGAGGGGGGAATATTAACGCCGCCCCCGACTCTTCTTCCCTCGGTGGGAACGTCGACGCCGGGGGGGGAGTGAACAATATGATGATCCCCCCCCCGGTCGGTGAATCCGGATCTGGCGCGCAGAAGATGATGATGACGATGAATCAGCATCCGATGACGTCTGAGCAGCAGCAAATGCTTCTGATGCAGCAGCAGCAGCATCTCGTCGCCGCGCATCATCAGCAGCAGGCGTTGGCGTTCATGCACCAGCTGCAGCAATCGCAACAGCAGATGATGGGACTGCCGCAGATGCAAATGCAGCAGCAACAGGCGAATAACGTCATGTCGTATCAGGGACAGCCCCCTCAGCAGGGGCAGCAGCAGCAGATGATGATGATGGATCCCGCGCTGCAGCAGCATTTGTACCAGCAGCAGATGATGATGGCACAGCAGCAACTACAGCAGCAACACTTTCAGCCATAATTTTCATGGTAAGAAGAGGGGGGATGATTAAGGGGTTTGGGAAGGGGATGAAAACATTAATGGGATGTACCCCGAGCTTTACAACGCAGAGATATTTAATGTATTATGAAACGGATAATGCACCCAGACCGAGAGCAAAGAAAACGCGAAAAATACAAGAAATTTTATTCGATGCAAACAACAGATAAGTTCTCACTGTAAAATCGATATTGACACTCCATCGCCGGTGAAAACATTAATGGGGTATACCTCATGCTAATATTTTATGTATAGTAAAACGGATAATGCATCCCTACTGAGAGCAAAGAAAATTTCTATTAGGCATTTAATTCGATGCAGACAACAGGTGCATTTTCAATGAAAAACCGATATTGACACTCTATCGCCCCCCCCCCTCTTCCCCCCCCTCATCGAAAAAAAATCAATCTAAACGTTGGTGAAATTCTCAGGCATGTCATTGAGGCCGAGCAACTTCGCCCAATCCCCCTTCCTCTTCTTCATCCCATCGATGTCGGCCAACAACTCGGCGCGCACATCGTCGTCGACCTCGTTCTTCAAATCGGTCCTGAGCTGCCTGAGCTGTGCCGTGGCATCCTTCCACATTTCCATCCAATGCCGTTCCTGAACCCTTAGCTCGTCGACGGTAAGGAGCTTCTCGCCGTCGCGCAGCTTGCGCTTCTTCCTGAGCGACTGCTCCTCCACGATGGGGTTCATCCGGATGAACGTCTCCCTCGCGTCCTTGAGGCGCGCCTGCTCGACGTCGTCGAGGCGCTCGGTCTCGTACTTGACGTGACACTTGAAGGAGAAGTGACGAGTGTACCCGTACGCGTCCCACTTGTCGCACGGCTTGTGGTTGCAGGAGCATCGAAGCTGGCCGGACTCGACGTCGACGTATATCCCGCGTGCGGAGTAGACGACGGCCTCGTGGAAGGTCAGGGGGAGCTTCTTGTTGCGCCTTTTCTTCTTGGGGAGGCCGTCCTCCCCGATCTCGATCTTGACGTCGGGATCGTCCTCGTCGTCGTCGACGTCGACGTCGTTGGGGTCCTCGTCCTCGCACTCGGCGTCGGCGAGGGCGGTGATGGCCTCGATGGTGATGGCCTCGGCGGCGACGGCCTGATTGCCATCTTCTTGCTTCACTACTAGTTCTGGTAATAGGGGCACCGGGGGGAGACCGGTGGGATAGGCATCATTATTATCGGTGGGCATGATAGGGGGCCGGCGGCGTTGCTCTCTTGGAATGCTCACAAAAAATAAATAAAAAGGAGGCGGAGATGAGCGGGCCGGCGGGGGAGTTGGGGCCGGGGGGGGGTAAACGACGAAATCCCTTCCCTTCCCCGTGGGAACACATATGATTTACTTTTACTATTAGATTCTCGCCGTTGGTCCCCTCGTTTCTCCCCCCCGGTCGGCCCCTCTCCAAAATTTTTGACACACCTCTCATTCATTCAACAGCAAAAAAACACGTGATCATTGATCACGCCGCGCTCCGCCGGCCGAGGTGTTGTGTATTTAAGTAGTGATATCGTAATCGGCAGACATCGCGCGCGCCAAAAGGCTCCACGAGGATACCGATCGCACTCATTTATATCGCTTCGGGAATCTATTTCGTTACTTCACCATGGACGCGTCTACCTTCCCCGCTGGTCCGGATTCGCCCCCAACCTCATCCGTCGATAACGATCAACCGAGGTTGGTCAAACCGGAAAATGTCAAATCGCGATTCTGGGCACATTTTTTGAAGTACGATCCCGAATTCCATCCCGACAAGTTGGGGATAGCCCGATGCACACTCTGCGGGAGGGAAATCAGCGTGAAGCAGGGCACGGGGGGACTCAAAAACCATATGAAGTTCAAGCATCCCCCGGAGAATGCTCTGCTGCTGTCGAACCCATTTTTTAACGCCTCCTGCCGCGACGTGTGCTCCCGGGCCGAGGACCGCACGCCCGCCAACGACGGCGACGTCGAAACCCCCCCTATTGTGGATAATGCGACCGCCATCCCCATCCCCCCGAGGAGTAAGAAGCCAAGGCACGGGCATCCATGTGCGGAAATATCCGAGCGGAGGGATGACGAGAAACGAAGAAATGAGAAGCATTTGATGGAGATGTGGTCGTTAACGCGGAAGGAGATACGCCAGTTGAGGGCTGAGTTGAAAGACGAGGAGGGGGGTGATATGATTAGGGAATTAGAGAACGATTTGCGCGTTCTTCAGAAGAGGAAGGCTCACTATGCCGATTTGCTCGGGTTTCTCAAGGATGAGGAGGATACCAACTCCACATGCTGACAGAGAGAGAGGAACCACGGGCACGTGGGCGGGCGACTGTCGCGAGAGCGAGAAGAACGACAATGACAACGACGTCGTTCGATGATTATGCCGACTGGTGGAGACGTCCTTCCTGCGACTAAGCATGCACACTTGAGTGACAGAGAAAAATATTACTGCTGCAATCAGGTCGCACAGTGTGGCTTCATTGCCCTGTCAGAAGCATTTTCAAATGCCTTCATTTATTTGGATTGAACCTTTAGCCTTGCTTTGTGTCTGTATGAAGGCACCTCATAACGATACTACTTATGTTTTTCTCTTGTTTGGCGTCATAGAAATAATACTTATATAGAGATTATGCTCGCATCTTGTCTGTCTCAACCTAGTGTGTGATCATGACGGCTCTCAACAAAGTAGCCAGCAGGTAGTATTTCGACGATACCCCATCAAAACGGCTGACAATCTCATCCAAATAAAGATCACTGACGAAAATATCTCCATTCACGTTGTCACGTGATCCTTCAAATTTGATGTCGCTTCATTTGGTAGTATTATTCCACCGTTTGCCATTCCTAGGGGCATTGTCCAAGAGACATAGTCGCTTCGACGTAATAGCAGGTTTTGATGAATAACGTTTTGTCGCTGTCGAATTGGTCTGGCGCGAATATCCTCGGAGCTAGGAGTGTTCAAGTTCATTCTCAATGTACGTTCGATTGCCCCTTCCGCTGACTGTGTCTATCCAGGAGTGCCTCTCGCTCTTTCAGGAAGGAAAGAGTGGCAATGGCGACGAGTAAGAAGACGAAAACAACGTCTAGGATCAAGACTAAGAATGGCGATGGCGCGAGTGGACGTCAATAGCTAGGGGAATGAATAAAGGCTGCGCTTCCCATAATAATCGATCACGCGAAGATCTATGTACGTTTGGGATACGTATGTCAATGAACTCTACAAGTAACACTGTGTGGTAACATGTGTACAGTTTATAGCACGCCTTTCAATGCAATACAATGGGCCGTTATGCCGCCCAAGAGTCCAATATTGTAGAAGATGCTGGATTAAGTCGAGAATTATCGTATCCTACGAAAGCCGAGAGGCCGTAGACCGGAACACCAAATCCACGCACCAATTGTTAGATAGCGATATTATAGGGGACGCCCTACCATTATCAAGCTAGAGTACCAATTACTTTTGAAAGATAGCATCATACTTCTCCTCCTCCGCCAGGAGACCTACTCACCATCGCTTGTCACCTCGGAATCGTCATCGTCGCCCGACGACTCGTCCTCCTCCCGAAATTCCTCCGATTCGTCATCGTCGCCATCATCATCCCGCTCCTCCGTGGCAGCCGATGGCGCTGACACAGCGGCGCGGTTGATCTCTCGTGCCGCCCTCGACGCCGCGCGTGTCGTCCTACCACGCCTACCCTCGCGTACGGCGTTTGCCGACTCCATTTCGTGGTCGCGGTCATCGACGACCTCCGCCACTGCCACATCCTCGCAGTCGTCGTCGTCGTCGCTCTCGTTCTCGCCTTCCTTCCCCTCCCGTCCCTCCTCGTCGAAGGAGACGTCCCGTGCGCCATTCGCGCGACCGACGTCGGTCATCGTACCGTCATCGCCGTTCGCGTCCGATCGCATCGCGGGTATGAGCACGCCGTGAACGTAATCGTTCAATACGGACAATTCGCCGCGGTGGATATTCGTGAATTCCAACACACTCGAATCCGAGGTGGACGTCGATTTCTTCTTCCCGTTCGTCGTAGTCGTCGTTCCCCCCTCCACGACGTCGTCGAGGGTCGCGATCATGTCCACGTAGCGCGATCCACCGGTGCCACGACCGCAGGATATGGATGCCAATTTCGATCGATGCACGAAGAGCGGGGGCTTGAAGAATAGCAATCCCTCCTTGAGGGGGAAGAGGGCTCCGTCGTGGAATCCGCGATAGCAACCGACGTACGGCATATCCTCGGTCGTCGTTGATCCTCCACCCTCCTCTCCCGACGAGCGGAATGCGTACCGACCCGAGGCGTCGATGTCCACGTCATTGTCGTCGTCGTCCACCGTGGAACGCACACGTATCATCTTACCATCGTCCAAGCGGGTGGAGCCCAGTAGGGCGTACGATAGTCCGTCGAACCAATCCCTCTCGCGCGGCGCATGCGACGACCCACCGCCGCCGCCGCCGTACGACGGCAGCTGGAAGCATACCTGCGACAGAGGCTTGCCCTTGTGCTCGACGACGTCCCCCCCTTTCCCCATCCCCTCCCTTCCGTGGAGGCAGATGAGGACTACGTGACCCGGCATCGCATTGTTCCCGCCCTTCTTACCGACACCAGCACGACCATCCGCCACGTCCATCCTCCAACGTTTCATATTCCTGTAATCCTCCGGCCTGCGAAACACAACGACATCATCGACGAAATCGCGATGTATCGGCACCCTTCCGTCGACGTCCCTGGCATCCGTCAACACGATGCCATCGCGATACAACGACAGGCGGAATTTCCCCCGCGGATTGATGCAGGATACCTCGTGCCCCAACGTGGCGCCGCCGCCGCCATCGCCGGTGTCGTTCTCATTCGGGACGAATGCCGATATCGAGGACGGGGAGGATTCGATACGACGCAGCGTCGCGATGCGCGACGACGTCGGCGAAGACGACGCCGACGTCGACGGCGACGACGCGGTCCCGACGGCGGTCGACGACGACGTCGACGCCGTGGTCGCGACCGCGTCATTTCCCGGATTCGCGCCATCGTCGTCGTCGTCGTCGTCGTCGTCGTCGTCATCGTTCATTCTCTCGTAATCCTCGAAATCCTCGAAATTCTCCCCATCGTCGTCATCGTCGACGCATCCCCCCATCAAACGAGCGGATATACCCTCGGCATCCGGCAATGCGGTCGTGCATTCCAATAGGAATGACGTCGCGGACATGGCATCACCATCGAAGCGATGTGATAGGAGATACGATGCCAACTCGTCCGGCGCGCACGTGCGCAGGTCGATCAAAGTCGCGGGCGTGGGCGCCGTGGTGGCGGCGGAGGCGGAGGCGGACGATGCCGTCGTCGCCTCTATTTCCACCTCCATCTCCATATCCATCTCCCTCGAAGGTACCGGCGACGACGAGGAGGACGACGAGGATGACGATGACGCGGCGGGCGCGATATCCTCCTCCTGGTGGACGCTCATGGTTTTCCCCCGTCCAATGTGGGTATATCACGATCGGGTCTTGGGAATGTTGCGGAATGATAACATCACGTGACGTGACACAACAACAACGTCATCATTGTCTTGGTTTTTCTGCTGTCATTTTTTGGGCGCGCGTAATGATATTTTCCAACATCATCTTCTGATGTGAAGAAAAGATGGGGGTAATTTCTTGTTCATCCCAATTTTGGGGGGGAGAGAAAAAATACTTTGCGTATCCCTAACTAGAAAATGAGGGTATCTCTCGCTCAGTCCTTTCCCCGAAGTTCTTTCGACGAACAGAAAGAACACTCAAGGTTCCATTTTTTACCAAAATTATTGTGAATCAGTCGGATATGACCAGATTCGTCGAGGCCCGTTCTCGTTCATTGTCGCCCCCCACGAATCGCCTTTGCGATCTTGGCACGAAGGTCGGCGTGGAGGTGGGGAAATGCAGCGTCGAGGGTTGCAGCAACAAAGCGCGAAGCGAAGGTGTTCGCGAGAGGCACGGCGGCGCAATTGTCAGACGCTATTTTCACGAGGGGGGGAACTCAAATAATCGTGTCGTAACGGAAGGCAAAAAAGTCAAGCGCTGTAGACACGAAGGGTACACGAATCGTGCCATTGGAAGTATGCACGAGGCACGGCGCGAAGGCGAAGTTGAGAAAATGCAATTTCCAGGGTTGCGTCAACGATTCGCAACGGGGAGGAGTATGCATGAGGCACGGCGCGAAGCTGAAGGTGAGAGAATGCAGCGTCGACGATTTCGGTAAAAAAAATTCTCAGGAGGCATTTGCATAAGGCACGGTGCGGTGGTGAGAATTGCATCGTCGAGGGTTGCAGGAGCAATTCTAAAACTGATGGAGTTTGCTTAAGGCATCGGGTGAAGTCTGGCGTTATCGACCCTGGCCATGTGGGGAAGACGCCGTCGCTCACTATGGGACACGAGGCCACGACCGGTTTCATCGACCAAGGAGATGAAGGAGCGGACTCCCCACGCCCGTCCGTCACGGTCGGTCCTGAACCCTTCAGATGACGAAGATATAGGTACGTGGATTTGGTATTCCAGCCGTACGGCCTCGCGGTTTTCGCAGGAAACGATGATGCTCGATATACTACGGCGAATGTTCTGCGATATTGGATTCTCGGATGGCATAAAACGGCCGATTCTGTCGCATTGGCAGGCGATGGACGTAAACATCGCGAAAATATTGTATCATCATGTTGCGTGTGTAGAGTTCATTGACATACGTATCATGCAAACGATCGCCGATCTTCGTGCGATAGTTTATAATATGAGAAGCGCAGCCTCCATTCATTCCCCCGTCGCGCTATCGACGTCCGCTCGCGCCGTCGCCATCCTTAGCCTTGATCCCGGTCGTAGTTTTCGTCCCCTTACCCGTCGTCGTCGTCGTCGTCGGCCTGATCTTGTTCATCTCGATACCGACCTTCCTAAGCGCCCTCCTGTGCTCGACGTCGAGCGCCCTCTCGATGCCGGGCCTCGGCCTCATCCTCTCGATCTCCTCGTCGGTATACTCGTCGTCGGTGCCATCGGCATCGTACTCGGATGCGAATACCGCACGCGGTATATCCCCCAAACGACAGTGATACAGGTTGTACATCACCATGTAGACGCAGTATACCGTCGATAGCGAGACACGACAGCAATTCGCGAAGTTACCCTCCGGATGTCGGTCCATCCTATTCGCCGTGAGTAGCATCCCGATCGCGGATATGAAGAATACGAGGAATATCGCGGATATCAGGGACATCGTGATCGTCGGCACGTGTAATTTGCCGACGGAAACGGTGGTCGTCGATTTGCCGTACGAGGGGGATGAATACGACGACGATGAGGAGTAGGAGGGCGATGACGCGGTACCCGCCCCCCAAGAGCTGGAGTACCCGCCCGTCGTCGATGTCGTGGGGAGCGAGGCGGTGCCGCCGTAGGATGTACCGCCGTAGGACGAGCCGGTGCCGCCGTAGGGCGCGGAGGCACCGCCGCCGTAGGATCTGCCGCCGTAGGATGGGGAGCCCCCGGCACCCGTACCGGTGGACGACGGCGATGGCACGTCCCCGCCTCCGCCCCCTCCCGCGCCGTACGACGACCCGTGAGCTCCGTACGTTCCGTAATTGTACGACGACGACGGCGACGATGCGCCGCCGCTAGCGGCGCCGTAGTCGTACCCCCCCCCCCCCCCGCCGTCCGCGTCGCCCCCCACGCCCGTCGTCGACTTCGACGTCGCGTCGTCGTTGAACGACATCGTATCGCCCCCTCCCATCGTTGAGTCGCCGACGACATCGTCGTTGCCCCCCCCCCATCGCAGTGCCCTCCATATCGGCGTGGTAGTGCGACGATGACTATCGTCCTCGTCGTTCACGACGACGACGAAATTCGACGACGACGACGACGACGAGGGGTCGGGGGGCGATGACGACGACGCGGCTGCGACCGCCGTGACCAATGCGAAGCACGCGAGTGGGGACGGACGGTGGAGACGACGACGTCGACGAAGATCGTCGGAGTCGATGTCTCGGCGATCTGTGGGGGACGTCCTTCGATGCATGATGATCGCCGATGACGAGGCCCACCGGGTGTACAATTTTTAGGCATGCCCGCCCCTCGAGGTTCGCTGAACGGCACGAGGGTGATTGTACGATACGTAAAAGCCTGTCCTACCTACAAATCGAGCTCGGTTTCTTCGCCGACCGGCTGATAGATGGCCGGCCTATTATTTATGTAGGGACCCCTCGCGAGGGTCTACGCGGCCCCATGTCACTTTGCATTCCGATCCATTATTTCCTTCGGTGCATTGAGGGAGTGAGTACTTCATATATTATGTACAATCCTTCGAGAATTTACCAAGAAGTGGATTAAACACCGATTATCACCACACCACGAATGCGCATACATATTAATATATATTTTTATCAATCGCTCCATTCGATCGCAACGGCGTCCACGGTCCACTTGATCGTGCGCGGCCTGACCCACGACATCTCGTTGCTCCAGAGCAACGTGCACGCGTTCTGCTTCGCGAAGGCGCCGGTGACGTCCCCCCCCCCGCCCCCCTTGACGTGTCGATGTCGGAAGCAGGCATCGGCGGACCTTTGAGACTTCTTGTCCTCGCACACCCCCTTCAATATCGAGAAGTATATGTCCAAATCGCCGGGAGTCAGGTCGAATTTCCATCGCAGTATCACGGTCTCGTACGGCTCGATGTGTATTTTCCCGAGTTCCAACGACGCGTGTCCGACCATCCCGGCACCGACCACGAGGGACGACGACCTCGTCCAAAGCTTGCGCTCCTGGTCGTCGCCGCCTCGGCTGCTACCCGCGAGCGATGATCCCGAGGAGGGATAAGGTGGCTTGTTCCACCCAAAAGCATCCACGACGAGAGGCGTGGATGTGTCCCCCCCGTCCGGTGACATCGACGTCCCGTCGATCAACTGCCCCGCCCCACCCGTCACACCACCCCCCGACGCGTGGATCTTACGTATCGCGCCCTCGAGCTCCTTCACACGACTCTCCAGTCCCCGACATCTCTCGGACGTATGCCTCTTGCTCTCGGTGCTCGCTAGCGCCCACTCCTGCAATGCCACGACCTTCGCCTCCAGTCCCGATACGTACTCCCTGTCGCTCCTGGCCCCCTGCGCCGCTTCCATCCCCTCCGCCGCCCTCCTATTGGCATCGACGGCGCTCCTCGTTACCAGATCGATCTCGAGCTGCATCTCGGCCACGATTGCGTCCTTCTCGCGAAGGCATCGAGTCGCGTGCTCGGTTTCCATCCTCGACATGCGTAATTCGAGCTGCATATTCGCCAATGCGTTCCTACTCGACTGCTGCTCGTGCACGAGCGCGCCGTGCGCGCGCTCTAGGTTGAGACACCGTCCCTGCAGGGATGAATTCAGCGATTCGAGGTGGGCGATGCGTGATACCGACTCGTTGAGCTCGGTGAGCAGGAGGGGGTCCGCACCAACCCTGCCGTTCACGGCCGACGATCCCCCGACGCGCGAGGACGCGACTCCGGACGCGACGACGGCATCGTCGTACATGGACGACGAAGTCGGCGCGTGAATCGACGACTCGAACGCGTCCTCCCCCCCGCTCTGATGATGCCCGATCGACCTCCCCCCCGCCCCACTCGTGGCGCTCGTGGTGCCGATCGATAGAAGCGCCCTGTCGAAATTCGTCTCGAAGTCGGCCAGGAGGTCCATGTGCGTTGGCCTGCTGGCCAACGCCTCCACCCTGCTCTCGAGTCTATCGCATTCCATCTTGGCCGTATCGTACGACCTCCTCATGATTTCCAGTTCGTTCTTGGCATCCCGCTGTGCCTTGGCGGATCGTCCCAATAACGACTTGAGCTTCGAATTCTTCTCGGCGAGGTTTGCATTCTCGCGCATTAGATTCTGCACGGCATCGACGGACTTTTGGGATATATGTCCCCTACGAAGGAGGTCGACGAGTTCCTCGCTAAGGTCTTTTTTTTCATGCAAACAATATTATGTTACATGTTGTTCCAGGGTTGTCGAGTGTGTACAACAGGTGCGCAAAGGGGGGTGGGAGAAACGGGGGGAAGATGGATGAGTTTGGGGCGGCGAGGGATGAAAATGGAGCGACGTGTGGTAATGGGGGGATCCTGACAATTCTCACCGCGAGAGGAAGCGTCGCCGTTTCCTTTGATTTCGTTTTTCTTCGCGACGGCGCTCGACGACGATGAAGACGACGACGACGACAGCGGTGTCGCGCGAACCTCCTCGTCCGCCTGTCGCGTCGTCAACGGGGTGGTGGGAGGGAGAGGGTGAGGAGGAATAGGAGAAGGTGGATGAGGAGAGGCGATGGTGTCGGCGTCGCTCGGTATGCCGAGCAACGACGCGACGGGATCCTCGTCGTCGAAGGGGTTGTCGCCCATGGCGCCTCTCTTATGGACGGCTTTTTTGTGTCTGTCTGGCCCCCTTTTTTCGTCGTACGTACCTACATACTGTCTACGCATCGCTTGATGGTCTGTCCTTGTCCACCACCTTTGCATCAAAGACACAACACAACAACCATACACACACTATCATGAAATAAAACATGAAACATGACCTCCGAGCTTACACGTCCAAGATCTCTAAAGACTCAAGACCAAGAACCAGTGCAAAAGGGTTAGATATTTCTTTTTTTCAATTACAGCGTGCCAGTGGTTTATACAAACCCACAATAAACGCATTTCAGTTGACGCAGCCGGGGTTCGATTCCCTGATATGGAACTGTATCTGTAGTCTGGTGACGCTGTGAGTACGGATCCCGGGCTCCATCCCGGCTGGCATCCTTTTTACACATTTTGAGTTATCATACACACCGCCAAATATAACTTACCTGTCGGAATTTTGATCGTTTGGTAGCCAAAGTACGGCGGGTGATCCGGATCCCAAATGGGACGCGGATACGGCCCAGCCGGAATGATACTACGATGAAAGTCGGGCTTTTGTCTTTGAGACTGTGCGCTAAGAATGTAGCAGTGTCATACATCGAGGTTGTTCGCTTTTCAATTTCATGCATTTACTTAAATGATACATTATACATGAGTGAAGTCTAACTTCCATCGAGTTGGGAGATTTTTTAGATCCAATCCCCTTCCCTCAATCTTCGAATACGATCGCAAACAGTGAATGAACAACAAGGAAAAGTTGAGCTTTGTCAGCGTAATGGAAATAGTCACCAGAAAATCTTGGTAGTAAAAGAAATTACTCACTTGCGAGGGAGATACACCTCCGTGACGTACTGAAAGCCAAAAGAGGACAGCGCCTGAATCTCCGCCTTCTCTTTCGACTTGACCTTAAATTATCCAAGGTTCATAAACGTAAAACGCGATTGAGTTGCGCATTCATCGTACGATGCATCCGATAATGCAATACAAATACGAACTTACCATACTTTGTAGCTCTTTCATCCACTCGGGATTTTTCATAATGAAAGCCTCTTGAAGCAACTCCTTGCCAGTTTTGATATCGTTCTCTGTCATTTTGAGACGGCACTGATCTGGAAGATCATACCTAAAGGAGGGCAGAGGATACACGAAGGTAAGGATTGTCGTGACCGTATTCATACTACGTTTGGCTATTTGCGACTCACTTATTCAAATCGCTCGGGCGCAATCCCAGCCATTTAATGTCCGGAGTAGTGAGACTAGCGCTGTCGTAACTCATGTTCTTACTGCCCGACATGTAAACGGAGAGAATCTTGAGACCGTACGGATCGGAGTCCACCAGCGCCAATACGGGAATTTGCAATTCCGACGTTATCCGAGAAAGGAACATGCGCGATGCGACGTCCGGTTGTCCCTTAGCGGTAATCACTATGCACGGATATCGCATGTAGAACCTATCCTCCGCCATCCTCATGTACGCGGCCTCCTTCTCGACGAGCAGGATGAACTCGGCATCGCTCTCGATATTCTCGATTTTGTCGATGTAGGGCGGGATGGCCTTGCCACCGACTCCCATCTTGGTGCAATCGATGAAATCCCCATCCTCGTAGAAGGAGATGCGTCCCACGACCAGGCCCTTATCACTTGCCACCACGTGCAGGTTGGACCTCGTGCAGCCGATCATGGTAGCGACGTCGTCCAGCACTCCATCGCTCTCCGATTGGTCGACGAATAATTTGACATCTGTGTAGAACAAATCGCGCTTGGTGATGTGTATGCGCTTCAGTAACACGGCATGGAGGAGTTGGAGGACTCGAGTCGTGATGGCGGCCTTCCTAGATTCCTATGCCATGTTTTATCGGGTAAAATAATGTAAGTGAAATGTAAGTACTGTTGGGTCGCACGAGGTGATCGTGCAAAATGGTGCGAAGAAAAAAATGCTCACCTTGACATTCAGGAAGCTCCTAGTCCCCCGTTTATCCCCCAATACGATCCTATCCAGCTCCGGGACGTAAATTTGGTTCGATGCAGCACGAGCTTTCACGAACACGAAAAAGCGAAACACACCACGAGGTCAGTTTAATGGAGGATAATACTCGTGCGTATCATACACCATTGTCAAGAATGAAAAAAAAGTGCCAAACTCACACGGTATGTCCAACGTAAATCCTCGCCTCGCCAATACCTGCGTCGCGATCGTCACCGCGACATTCTCGATCCCCTCCATAACCTCGGTGCTATTCATCTCGACGACTTCCACTATGGACTTCTTGCCGTCCCCTCCCCCCGATATGCGTTTTAATTCCGATAGACTGAGTTGCTGCGTCTTGGCCTTGTTGTCGGTATCATCCCCCCCCCCTCCCCCCCCCGCGTCTTGGTCGGTCTTGACCGCGGCACCCGACGACTTCTTCTTCCCCTTTCCCCCGCCATTTTTCTTCGTGTCGTCTTCGAAATCCCAATCGTCATCATCCTCGTCGTCATCCTCGCGCGCGCCGCCGCCGCCGCCCCCGTCGTCGTCGGATGCCTCCCGTCGCGCCTGCTTCCTCCGTAGGGCATCGCGCAGCTTCCGACATTGCGCCAACACCGCATCGGCATCGTCCGCGATATTCACGATCCGGCGTTTGGATGGCGGCGGCGGTTTGGCGGACTTTGGCGTCGCCGCCGGGGGGGGACGGCGCTTCGTTTCGGGCATGATGCTGTGTTGTGCATGAGAGGAGGTGAGGATCGGCGGGCGGAGGCAGTGAAAAAATGTTAGATGTAGGGAAATACTGATTCCTAAGTGGCTTCTTTGCGGGTCCTCCTCGGCCCGCCAAAAATAAACGACACTGGTCGGTCCACCTCCATCCAAAAAACGAAAGATGATGATCACGATCATGGTCGGGTTCACATGAGGTCCATTCGACGAATTCGACATCCCATCGCCCTCCTTTCGTGCCGCATCGGCGACGCCACCCCCGCATCGGCATTGTCGCGCCATCCGACGACGACGACCGTCCGCGGCGTCGTCCGTCCGAACAATCGTCCAACGAGACGCCGCCGCCGCCTCGCGTGCGACGATCCAACGACGATCGCATCGTCCCCCCCGCGCGGACACCGTGCCGCGACGTCGCGGGGGCGCGCGTCGCGGGGCGGCGGCGATGCCGGCACGACGTTGCGCGCATCGTCGTCCGATGAATCGAATTCTCCCGATGTCGTATTGCGAATATTGTGCCTGCACGGGAGGGGGGGGGACGGGAACGGACTTCGCGGACCGCTCGTTGATGCCCCTGAGATCGATGGCGGAAGGGCGGATAGTCGCCATGAACCTCGGCGACGACGCAGATGATGATGATGCGATGGGTTGCGGCGGCAATAATGATGATGGCGGTATTTCGATCGAGTGGGACTGCCTCACGGCGCCGCACGCCATGGACGATGGCGGGGGAGGATATTCGTGGTGGACCATGCCGTCGGGGGTGAGGTCGTATTATGCCAAGGAGGTGAGGGAAGAGAGATGTTTTTTTTTCTTTTCTCTTTTGATGGCATAACACACATGCTCCAATATAATACCGCATGGCAATCATCCCTTTCGTCGGACGACGAATGTCGATCTATCATCGCACCCCTCGATATACAAAAAACATGGCATTAAACACTGATGATCAGTACGAAGGATTCGAGGCAAGCGAGAAAATGGTCATCGACGGGATATTTCCCAAGTCGAAGAATGATGATATCGACATGTCGTCGTCGTGTGCGTCGTCGCGCTGCACATACGATATAATCTTGGGACACTCGCAGGGCGCCATACTGATGTCGGCCATCCTTTCGATGCACGAGCGGTTGTGGCACGCGGGGGATGGTCCGTGCGGGTACATACTCAACGGATGCGCTTGGCCGAATCCGTACGGATACTCGCTGTCGTCCATGGCCGATGGGCGAGTATCGGGCATTCTCGACGACGACGACGACGACCCATCGTATTCGTCGTTGCCGTCCGTCCTCTTCGTCATGGGGAAGGAGGACGTCATCAACCCCATCGATAGCGCGATGCGCGTGCACGACGCCTATCGCGATGCCAAATTCGACGTTTCTATCGTCGAACACGATGGCGGACATTCGGTACCGACGGGGAAGGACGGGGATTCCGAACGCGCGTTGGGGGAGGTCGTCGATTGGATCGTCGGGATCGCGCGGCGTAAGAAGGCATCGTCGAGGTGCGGGTGACGGACACACCGTGTATGAGACCATTCCGAGTGTTGCGCCTTCTATATATTTGGACCCGAATGTGAAACTGTCATTTTTACATTTAAGGAATATTGGTCCCGATCGAACGTCCATGAGCACTTTGCGTCGTCTAAAGTTCTCTAGAGTAGTAACGAACAATACCCAGTACTAGACATTCGACCGAACAAACGGCATTACATTTAAACCAAAAGTTAAAGGGTGCAGTGTACAACATGGAATGCTGGCAGAAACTGGACCTTTTACTGCAAAACATTTCCGCTGCGACTCCAAGCTAGACGGCGATAGACGGAGAGGAGGCCACGCTGAACGACAACGCCCGCAATTATCCCAACCGCCAAGTTTCCAAAGTAGCAGATGTACGATGACATGACGAGTGCCAACAATTCGATCATACGCTGCGCACGACTTACTGCTCGTCCGGTCGTATCCGGATGATCTGTGGGTTTAATGACTGCTTGTACGGCCTTGAATGACGAGCCCCATGCAACTGTGTCATACGCCACAGTAATCATGATTCCAGCGAGGGCAGCCTGAGAGATCTCCCCGACGAGTGGTGCGAAGAATAAAACGAACGAGGCCATTGCCAAGGCATATGATACCGAAGAGAACGAGCCCACGCCCCCAGATTTGATATTCAATACCGTCTGTGGGATAAGACCGCATCCCCCAAAACCGCCAAGTAGAGAACTCGCGATATTCCCCGCGGACATCGCAAGTACCGAACGCGTGGGAATATCATAATCAGCAGTAGAGTCTTCCCCGGTCATGTCATCGACAACTTTGCCAGCCAAGAGAGTTTCAACAAGTGCAATAATCATGATGGAGACTGCAGCCGGCAACACCAATTGCAAAGCCTCGGGGGATGTCGCTTGGCTTCGCAAGTGACTGAATTGGACCAAGCGCGGCAGGGACGATAAGCCACCGGAGAAGGTGCCCGCTGCTGACGTAGACGAAAGTGTCGCTAGAGGCAGCTTCAAAGCCGAAGCAACAACTGAAGCGACGACGAGTCCGACCAGAGACGACGGCACAGCCTTCGTAAAACGAGGTAGCACCTGAACGATTGAAAAGCATAGTGCTGCAATGGATACTGCGGGCTTGAGTGTCCCAGCGCGCTTGGCTGCTTTGAAAACAGATGCCTGTGACAGTAGTAGGCTGAGATGTGCATAGTTGGTATAGATAACGAGCACAATATGAGGACGAAAATATACATAATTGACTCACATGCATCCAAGCCCATTCAAAAACCCAGACAAGACCTGTTCCGAAACGAGGTCCGCTGTCTTCGCTAGACGGAATATCCCAAACAGTCCCTGCATTATCGCCGAAACTAGGATGCAGAGAGACATATAGTCAACGCCGTGCGCTTGTGTAAGAGCTGCTAGGGGTACAGCAACCACTGCTGCAGTCCCAGAGATGACTCCGGGCCTTGCTCCAACTGGGGAGGGGTACCGAATTGAATGTCAGAAAATTTGGGGCCGTATCATACGAAAAAGAACGGCGACTGTTGGCAGGGATTTCACTATAATTTTTGCTACCAGGCACTCACTCAATGGCGCCGTGATACCCATAACAACAGATGACCATATGCCAACAAGGGGATTTACGCCGACGATGGTCGAGCATGCTATCGCTTTCGAAAGCAAACTGAAAGCTACTGTTAATCCCGCAAGTGCATCCTTCACAAAACTTGGCTTTGGAACAATCTTTGAGGAAGGATCGGTCCCAGAAGAGACTGCACCCATGTACAGATGTGCATCGCGTCGACGTTGAGCTGTCACGATCGTACCTCGGTAAGGACGGTAGGCATGCGACGAAATCCTCGCTCTAGCGCTCGTACGACCATGATGATAGGAAAACGCCAATGCGGTTTCAACGAGTAGGCAGAACGACAATGTTTTGAGCAGAGAGATCTTCATTGTCGTCGCTGTGTGTGGGGGGTTGCGGTAGGCGGAAATTTACAATTGAGTACTTACAAGAACTCTATTGATATATTTATGTCGAGAACGTACACAACATTCATCGTGACGCTCGGCGGGCAACATAATATCATAGAGAGTAGTAATACTTACTTTCTTTTCTATTTTTTATATTCATAGAGATTCCAACGCCATGATGACGTGGTCAACCTTCGATCGAACGTCATGATGACGTAAGACTGTTTTATCTAAAACCAGATGTATGCTTTTTGGCGGGAAGAAAAAAAGGACGAAAAGTTTTGGCGACGCGTTGACGTTAACCAACAAATTTCTTATCAGAAATCGGTCCGCGCGTTACTACAGTGCCCACTTCGATTGTCCATTTTTTCGGGCAGGGGTTTTTTCCCACCTCTACCAGGATATTTCCCACTTTCGGCGGGAAATAACTTTTTTTCCCCGCCATATGATTCCTTCCGCAGGCTCTTTACAGAAGCAGGCAAAAGAGAGGTGAAGAGAGGCAACCATAATATTTCCACCCCCGCCCACCTCGGCCGGATCGGACGCCCTCCCCCTCCGCTACTCATCGTCCGGAGTCGACGCCCTTTGCACAGTCACTCCCTCACGACCCCATCAACCATCCACC